>JAOXNN020000029.1:4645863-4659129 GCA_028571205.2 Hydropsyche betteni | reverse complement strand
GGCGTCATTTTTCGACGCGCATTCAAAGGGCGAAAATGGCATTTCGTGACCGCGACAATATTCCGAAAAAAGCACACCCCCTCCATCCCGTGCGGCCTCCTTCCGATATCCAGGGATGGCGAATTTCGGCGGGAGGGTGTCGGGAATTGGGGAAAAATGTTTTTTGATATGGAACTTGAATATGGGGTATTTGTTAGATTTGAAAATTGTGATGATTTTTTTTTAATTTGATGATTTTTGAGCATTTTACTTAATGTGGAATCACAAGATCATGATTTCAAAATGTAGATCAAATGATCAGAATCGTTAGATCATATTTGCATTGTTAATAGAATGCAGATTAGATGATCGGAATCAGTTGCAGATGGTTAGAAACATTAGATCACAATTTTGTTGTTTTTAAATGATGATTTAAGATCATTTTACTTGTGGAATCATAAGATCATGATTGCAAATGTAGATGAAATGAACAGAGTTATTAGATCATATTTGCATTATTTGTAGAATGCAGATTAGATGATCAGGATCAGTTGTAGATGGTTAGGAACATTAGATCGCAATCGTTTTATTTCTAAATGATGATTTTATATCATTTTACTTGTGGAATCATAAGATCATGGTTACAAAATTTAGTTTAAATGATCAGAATCGTTAGATCATATTTGCTTCATCTGTAGAATGCTGATAAGATGATCAGAATTGGTTGCAAATGATTAGAAAAGTTATATCACAACTGTCCCATTTTTTTAATGCAGATTAGATAATCAGAATAACCGCAGATAATTATCACTTGTCTTAAGATTATTATTTCAGAATGCAGATCATATAAATGCAGATCAGATGATCCCAATGCAGAAAAGAATTACGTGCAGATGATCAAAATCATTAGAATTAAATTGCATCATTTGATTAAAATCATCAGCTCATATTTCCATCTTTCCCAAAATGCAGAATGTAGAGCAGAAAAAAATTTAGATGTTCGGAATCATTAGATCACAACTGTATCACTTGCCGTGAGATCATAATTGAAAAATACAGATTATGCATATGTAGATTAAATAATTCGAATGCAGAGAATCATCAGAATTACCAAATCAAAATTACATTATTTGCTGTGAAATCATGATTGCAGTATACGAATCATGCAGATGCATATCAAACAATAGCAGAACCAGATTCAAATGATCACAATCATGTGATCATGATTTCATAATTCAGCGAATATATGGAAACATTCATATATTGTTAGTTTGATAATATTATATGATACACAGTTTTTAATATTAATATTTTTTATAATCGAAACGATCAAACTCAATTAAAATATTTAATATATTGACCAGCGCACTTAAAAAATTAAAAAAAAAATTTTTTTTTTTCGATCAATAATACATAAATAATTCAACCGAACAAAAAACGACATTCAATTCAATTTCCCGGGTACTAAACCCAGCACGCATCCCGGGTATTTAATACCTCTGCCCCAGAGAGCCGAGGATCAAGATGTGGGCGGGTGGAACGGTGTCACCTGTGCTCCAGGGCCGGAGTGAGGGAAAGGGCGCAGGTGGGCGTGGGGAGGGGTAGCAATTTGGCGCCGAATTAAATTTTCAGCCGAAATTAAGACGAGACCGAATTCGTTAAGGGAGGATTCGCTCACTTTTGTATTATTGCCAACAGATTTTTCTTGATGCGACGAGGGGTGACATTGATATACGGAGGTGCGTTTTTATTAATTTATCCTATTATTTTCGCTCCGTTCCGAGAATACGAAAAGTACGATTTCGCACGATTCATACATTTTCGCATTTGAGTTATGTAACGAAATCGTCCGGGCGATGAGTGCTTCAATTTTATGCGAAGTGAATCATTTTATTATTAATTAGATGTGAGCGAATCGAAAAAATGTTCGTTGTATTAAGTTTTGATGTAATTATGGATTGTATCAGAGATGATGAAAATATTTATATTTATGAATAGGTATATAAATGATTTGATTTTATTATATGTACCATGCGATTATCTTTTGTTAAATTTAAGTGATAATCAGTTTATGAATGTGATGTTCGTTGATTTTAAAAGTTTTTTGATTATGTCACTGAAAAGGCAAAGGGGAATCACTTTTGTTATCATTTCCCAGAGAAATCACTGAAAATTGATAGCGTGAGTCTGGGTCACCTGATATGTACAAAAAAATATAAATATTTGAACTTCAAAATGTATCAAAAATAGTTTGTTCTACTCTCATTAATTATGAGAATAAAGCGAAAAATAGTGCAATCAATAAATATATATTATATAATTGAGTGTTCTTTTAAAAGTCAAAAACTATTCATTAGCATATATCAATTTGTATTATACAATCACTTTGAAAGTATTAAAATTAATATTTTTCATTAATATCGTTACTGAAATTAAATAAAAAATAGATATAATAGAAGTATCGTTCACCCTTTTAAATAATATGATTTACATCATTCAAATCCTATGAATCTTCTAATGATGTTAGAAGATTATGAATCTTCTAATGAAATCGGAAGATTATGAATCTTTTAATGATACTAAAAAACTATGAATCTTCTATTGAAATTGGAAGATTATGGATCTTCTAATGTTATAAGAAAACTATGAATCTTCTTATGATATTAGAAGATTATGAATCTTCTAATGAAATCGGAAGATTATGAATCTTCTTATGATAGAAGATTATGAATCTTCTAATGAAATTAGAAGATTATGAATCTTTCAATGAAATTGGAAGATTATGAATCTTCTAATGTTATAAGAAAACTGAATCTTCTTATGATATAAGAAGATTATGAATCTTCTAATGAAACTGGAAGATTATGAATCTTCTGATGATATTAGAACACTATGAATCTTCTAATGATATTAGAAGATAATGAATCTTCTAATGAAATTGGAAGATTCAACAAAAAGAAAATTAAACAAAGAAGAGGAAAATCAAATAAAATTTCACTATTCTTAAAAAAAAAAGCATTAAATCAACAATAATCTCACAAAGAAAACCGAACGGCTAAAAAAACAAGAACAACCAACAGAACGTACGCACAAACACCAAAAGCACACAAGAACGAATGGAAGTCGTCGCAAAATCGGATCTTGGCAGTAAATCCCTTTTGTGCTCGGAGTGTTTCTGTTTGCCGATCGGCGTGTCCCGTGACCCCGCTTTACCCTTTCGAGATTATCACGTGGTAAAACTTTAATCTGACCCCGCTTGTTTGGGCCCGCCTAGAGTTTAAACTTGATTCCGCCCCTGTAACTGTTGCCATTACGACCGCGATTATTTTGATATAGAACGCTCAACTGAGCTCGTGTGTATAGAGGGGATGGTCGTAAAGCGATTTTGTATTGGGCGGGATTATGTTGAAAAATTTTCGCGGGAATTATGTAAAAATCCGACTTTATGTGTGATGGTTTATGAGAAATTTTATTGTTGTTTTTTTAAGTGCAGTGGTATGTGTAAAGTGTGTGGTTTATGTAATTTGATTTTGTTGAAAAATGTACGAAATTAGATGAGTATATTAGAGCATATGGTTAGTTCTATTATAAATATAATATAAGGGCAAGTTTGAATGATTGATATGAGAATATGAACGGTTAAAATGTATGGAAGTAAGGGTAAGATTCGATGATAAAAGTGTAAGCATGAATGTGAATATAAAAAAAACGTGTGAGCATATTTATGCACAGTTTTATAGTATAAATATTAGAATGAAGCTCTATAAGGAATATAAGTATATGACTGAACAAATACATTTGTTGAATTGATAAGTTGGATTTGGAGGGTAAAATCTATATGGGAATAATCATTAATTCATAGTATTTTTTATTTGAAATCGATTAAAAGTGAAATCACTCATTATTAACATCAAAATTTGAGTTTTCTTCACAATTTTTAGTATTAAGTAGAGTCATAGTTGATTTCATAGCCTTAATTAGACAAAATCAAATGTAGAATCAAAATTGTTGCCGAAGATTGAATAAAAATCTGAATATAAATCAAATGAGTACTGTTATATAATATTTACTAAATAAAACCCAGACTCCCGATTCAAAATTGAACAGAATTTTTTTTTTAATTAATCAGTTACTAAAAACTGAACAATTCCAATTACTTTTTAAAACATCCCCTATATATAATAGCGAATTTCTTTGTATGTGTGTCCGTTCGTCAGTTCGTATGTCGTTCGATGACGCTCGCGATTTTAAAGCGACGCGTCGATACGATTTTTTTGCGTCTATAAAATTATTGAAAATTATTCTAATATGGTCTTTAATGTTATGGTTTTTAACCGCTATAATCGCTACACGAGAACGGCTATAACGCGAGCTCCGAATTTAGTGTTTACGGTCATTATAATAACGGCTATAATCTTATCCTATATAATCTTATATTCTGGAGACATTTTGAAAAGGCACGGTTATAAAATATATTTGCATATATTCAATTTTTGCTTTATCACATCGCACAACGGCACGGTTATAAAAAAATTTGCATAAATATATTCAATTTTTATTTCATTAAGTAACAGTATGGTTATCAATTCACAGCCGATGTTATGAACATCGGGCCTATACATATAAACTATATTTATATATTTTCAAATATATCATACAACCATTTCATCTCAATTACATTCAACAACAAAAACACAACAACAAATCAACAAAATTATTACATGATACAAAAAAAAACACCACATTACACCGCCCCGAAAATAAAAACCAGAGCCGGAGTCGGGCTTTCCGAAACAACCCCTAGAACAAAAACGAACACGATATTATTTAGAAACAAACACACACATTACGAATCCATACACGCGCGTGGGCGGGTGCGTGTGCGCGATGTTTTTGTGTACGTAATCCCCTGATCATAATTGGGACCGCTTTTCCGCGGAAATGTTTTTGAATGGCGAGAGATGTTTTTCCGCAGTCAAGATTTTCCCGTTTTCGTTCCTCGAGGCGGATTATCGCTCGTGTAATAAGCGGAATATACATGCGAGGGGCTTTTCGCGAATTTTCGCGGAAAAATCGCACATATTATAAAAGCGGGCGCTCAATTAGGGGGGTTGTTGTTGTTGTTGTTTTTTTAAAGGTGCGAGTTTTTTTGGCTACTATTTAAATGGTCAGAATTTAAATACGATTTTGGTCAGAAATTTTAATCAGTTTATCAGAATTTATTTGATATTGATCATAATTTTTATCGTGTTTTGGTCAGAATTTTAATCAAAAAGGTCAGAATAAATATTGAATGGTCAGAATTTTAGGTGGGTTTGTTAGAATTTACATTAAATGTTCAGAATAATATTAAGAACCCTAACCTAACCTATTCTGACCGAATCGTTATTAAATTCTGACCATTTATTATTTTATTCTGACAATTTATCATTTTATTCTTACCTTTTTGATTAAAAATCTGACCGAAATATGATTTTAATTCTGACCATTCAATTTTTTGCTGTCTTTTTTTGTTCGATAGTGAATTGTTTTATTTTGGATTGATTTTTGTTTGGCTACTATTATATTTAAACGTTCAGAATTTAGATACAATTTTGGTCAGAATTTTTATCCCATTTATTAGAATTTATTTGACATTGTTCAGAATTTAAATTAAACGGTGAGAATACATTGGTCAGAATACATCGGTCAGAACAAATATTGAACGGTCAGAATTTTAACCGGGTTTGTCAGAATTATTAAATGGTCATAAAAATATAATATTAAGAACCCTAACCTAACCTATTCTGACTGTTTCGTTATTAAATTTTGACCATTTATTATTTTATTCTGATAATTCATTATTTTATTCCGACCGTTTTTGATTAAAATTCTGACCATATAATTTTTTGCCTTTTTATTTGGTGGAAATGGTTTTTTTTTTGTTAAGTGAGCGTTTAATGTACTTAGAATTGGAACGAATAAAAAATAATAATAATTTCAATGAAAAATTCCCTTGTAGAAGTTTTAAGAAAAATGTTCCGTTTTAAAAGAGATAGTCGAGGAAATTTCCAGATTTCTTCTCGGCGAAAGATAGAAGAGTCTTTTCACATTTTCGAAAAACAAATTCGTTAAAAATTATTATGTATGTTTTCATAATATGGTATCCAAAATGAAAAAATATGCTTATATTGATCATAATTTTATTTATATTTCAACGATAAAAATATTGATAAAATTAAAATGAGACAAAATCCAGTCACGTAACCATTGATAAGAACACTCATGTTTGTCGATTTGATAATGTTGAAGTAGACATAACAACAATTATACCATTTTCCACTTATCAACCCCGTAACATTATTTTAATTTTTAATAACAAAAAATCCAACTCGAAATCAAAACAAAATATTAAAAACTCAATCACGTGACTATCGATTAGAACCCTCCTATTGATCGAATCGATAATATTAACAAACACATTACAATAATTAAATAATTTTTCATTTATATGGTTGAAAAATGGTATTTTAATTTTAATAAGAAAAAATAGACTCAGAAAATTCAAATGAAAAAATCTATCACGTGACCAATTAGAACACTCTCATTGGTTAATTCAATAATATTGATATACAATCATAATCACTTATAAATCTTTAAAACGACTTAAATTGACTCATTGAACAATATAAGATTTTCGACCAATTTCCAAGACTAAAAATCAAATTATACACCCCTCCTCCCCCGCATTCCTAATACAACATAATCCAATAAAAATTTATTCTTCCCCTATCCACAGCGGAGTTCCCTTGTTCCACCAATCACATAATTAGATTATCAAATCCACTGAACCCCCGCTTTTCCGATCCGCACTTAAATCGGGGCCATTACGCGACGTTCGGACAAAAACATCGAAAATTCGCAACTAACATAATTAACATTAACGACGCACGCATAAGAAATAATTAACGCATACAGTTAGCGGGACAAACACTGAGAAAATCCGCTTAACGACTCGTCATTATAGTGTCGTTTGCGTTGAAAGGGTTCAAAATTGCAAGAAAGTTGTCATTATTGTTAACCCTTTCACGCACTCGTATTATAAATGAGCGATTTTGGCGCGCTAATGCTGTGTTCGACAAATATGTTGTGGATAATGTAGTATTTGTTGGGAATGTTGAGAAAATTTTGCTGAAACAATAGCGGAGGGAAATTAGGGATTTTATGGAAGAATTAATATTTTTTTAAATAAAAATAAATTATTTGAATTAAAATTATTTAATAAAACTTAAATGTATTGAAAATTTTAATAATATAAAAAAATATTTTTAAATTTGAATGATATACGTGTACAATTCAATCACGTGATCATCAATCATAACGTTCCTATTGGTCAATTCGATAATGTCCGATCTAAACATAACAATAATTATATAATTTTTCACTAGTTGATTCTAAAAAGAAACTTAAGTTTATCTATTAAATAGTCTAAAATGTTCTAATAGACTCTAACAGTCTCTTATTCAGAATCGACAGTAAAGTTTCTTATTTATTTATTTATTTACTTGAGAACTATTCATCCCACATAAACAAAATTAATACGCAATCAAACCACATATATTTTTATTATGTGATTTTTTTCAACTAATTTTATTTAGTTTTATAACCTTGAGTCATCATAGAAAAAATATATATTAGTCACTATTGTTTTAGACTCGTTATTGTTTATATTTTTTTCAAACAACAAAAACACTCAATTCAAATTAAACTATGAACACATTTGATTCCTAGTATTACAATGATACAATGTTTTTTTTCTTTATCAGTAAAATGCATAACATTCCGAACATTCCAATATGAATTACTTAAACGGCAATACGATATATATATTATATTACAAGATCAAACCATTGAAACCGAATGTGCATATCAAACGTCAAATTAACAACCACTCAAGTGCGACACTAACTTCAAAGTGCACTCAGGCCAAACATGGATAGCCAAACTAAGATGAATTTGCCAAAAGTGGCCCATTCGAGCCTCAAGCGAGTATTGAAACCAATTGTGGGTCCGAAAATTAATATTATTATTATTTTATTTATTCTAACTTATATTTTACGTATATATCTAGATAATTTAAGATTTATCTGTAAATATTATTATATAATCTTTTGATTACTGTGATGATAGTCTTTATACTTTCCGATGGTTAAATTTGATTAAATTTGGAGTGTAAAGGTTGTATTATTTATAGAAACTAATTTATGATTTATTTATCTCTAGAAGGAAACGTTTATAAACTTATATCTTTTATCTGTAGATATTTTTAGCTTTTGACTATAGTACTTATGCTTTTTGATGGTTGAATTTTATTTGGGAAAGGTTGAATTTGGAGTGTAAAGGCTATTTATAATGTTTATATAAACTAATCTATATCTATCTCTAGAAGAAAACTTATATTAACGTATATATTATATCAGAAGATAAATTTGTAGCTTTTGGTTTCCATGAAAATAGTCTCAATACTTTCCGATGGTTGAATTCGATTTGTGAAAGGTTGAATTTGAATTTCAAAGGCTGTATATAATACTTATACAAACTTATATATACAGGTTATTTACTCCGAATCAGCACTTTTTCATTTCAAATTAACAATTTTTCATTTCAAAGTTACACTTCTTCAATTCAAATGAACACATTTTCAAAAATGAAAATTTACAAAAAGTTTTAATTTTAATTGGAAAAGTGTTAATTAAAAATTAAAAATTATTACTTTGAAATGAAAAATTGCTAATTTGAAATGAAAAAGTGCTGATTCGGGGTAAAAAACTTGTATCTATCTCTAGAAGGAAACTTATATTAGCTTATATATTACTTATATAACGACTGAAATATTTTTCAAAAGCATACACGGGTTAACCCATTCTCGCACATTTCCCGATGAGTTTTCCACCGTCTGAAAGGTTTTCCTCGTCTCCGGAAAACACCACTTTCAATTATAACACCATAAACTGGCGCACAAGCGGTCCATTAAAGCGACATCCGCCCGAAAAGACGCGCACACACACACATTTTCGCGAAAAACCCACGCACCGCACAGCATACACCACTGAAAATTTTCAGCTGAAGAATCCGGAAATCAACTCGGCCCTGCCGGGAAATCGGTCGGCCGATTTAAACTTTAAACGTTCTATTATTAGCGGGCGAGACTTTGCGGAACAACCACTTGTTTGAATATCGACGACGCGAATTCGCCAACTCGACATTCGAAATCGGGTCTTATTGCGAATTCGACTGAGCGCCGATTTGTGAAAAATATATATATAATTTTGTCTTGCGAGTTTCGTCGAGTGTTAATATTGTTCGATTTTCGAATTCTCAAAAGTGGAGGGTTCAATATCGAATGAAAAGAGTGAGATGAGTATAAGGTAGTCCCAAAGTGTGCGTCTGATTTTTTTTTCCAATATTTTTTTGTATATTTAAATAGATTATCTTAATGTTTGACACTTGTCATCTGTAGTTATTGAGATTAATAAAAATTGATTTTTTTTGAAATAAAAACGTGTTGTTATTATAATATTAAAACATAAATGTAATTAAAACTTTTTTTGAGAAAAATTTGGGTCAAAATGGGGTACGATATCGTATGGACATTTTGTGGGATGAATTGAATAATATAGATTTTGAAGAAATTTGTTTTTAATTGTGCTACATCTCTAGAAGCAAGATAAACTATTGATTTATTTAAAAAAAAAATTTCCTATACGTGAAGTTTCCTGAAATACTGATTTTAATTGGCAACCTAGATCTAGATTTTTTTATAATTTGTAAAGTCCAAAGTCTATTCTAAAAAATCATTAACAATCTCTGAACTGAAAACAGAAATTTAACCCTTTATTGCTGAATTGACTAAGAAAAGTCTTCAAAAATTTAATCAAAAGTATTATGAAATATCAACACATCCTTAACAATAATTAGGCCAACAACATATATCATTACTAATCTAATCATATTTACTTTATAAACCAATAAAAATTGTCCAATCAAATAATAATTTAATGTGTTTATTTTTAAAAATAAATTCGACGTTTCCGACGGACCACCCTATATAAATTAACATTGAATCGATACGGTATAATGTAGGCGGAGTTAATAAAATGTTTCAGTCAAATTATCGTTTATATTCTATATACATAAGCCCATTCGATTTCCGAAGAAGCGCCTAATAGAATAAGTAAAAGGGAAAGTATTAAGATAAGGAATTCCGAGAAAAAATAGTCACTAGTCTTGCCTTTTTATAATATGTGAAGAGAGATAAGGGACAGAGGTACAGTAAAAAAGAGGATTATAAGGGAAACTTAAGCAGCATACTACAAGTATAAGCAAAAATGTATTTCGCAATGAGAAAAACATATATAGGGTACGTTACGTTTTGTATGAGAATTCTTTTTTTTTTCTTGTGCGGCTTACGTAGAATAGAAGAAATTTCATTTACCTGGAACAATAAGGAAAAACTTATTAATATTATCGATTACATAAAGTATATTTTAGTATCGTTTTAGTGAATAAATTATGAAATTTTTCAAGTCTATCTATTATAATTTTAGTAACAAAATAATAATTTATATCAAATAGAATAATAATGTGATACTTATTTCAACGTATCGAAATATTATATATTGAGTGAAAACTATATTATTTTTTCATATAAAATTATTGAAATATTGTTATTTCTCAATTTATAAGTCACTAATCTAATCTTATCTCTTTTAAGAGTGCCAATTTTATATTTTCGATATTTTTTGATAAGAAGTTTAAGAAAATATTAGAAAATATGTTTATTATTTTTTTCTATGATTTTTATTATTTCATCAAATATAGTAGTTCTTGACTTATGACAATTTGCACTTACAACAAAAATAATTATTTAATTTTTTTTTTTAATCAATATGAAATCATTCAAATTCGAATCCCCGTTGTAAGTCAAAGAATATCCACAATACTATCGACAGTATAAAATATTATAATATATAAGAAAAAAAGAATAATAAAAAAACCTTTCATCGAAAAAATACGACTTTCAACCGAAATCTATCAAAATTCGAACTCGTCAAAACAAAATAAACTAGAAATAGTAAAAATAAGTAAAATTCGACAAAAAATATCGCAAAATTCGCGACCTCACCATAAAAAGTCATAAGGCGCCGCCATACTTTTTACTTTCACAATATGATTGGCCGCGTTTAACGCGGACGTTAACGCCGTTAAAGTCGTTAAATTCCGCGGTATAAAAATTCCAATCAGAGTTAATGCTAACCGCATAGACGCCATAGGAAACCCGCGACCCTCGCCCCGCCCACCCCCGTTGGCCGTAAATGAAGTTTTTATGGATCGCGCCATAATTTTGCGACGTCCGTTTCGGCCCCAAACCATCTTTTCGTCCACCATGTCACAGGGATTGTTCATTTTTGATCAGTATATAATTTTTTTTGTTTTTGATCCATTGATCAATGGACCAAAATATATTAAGTGGTATTTAACTATACGTATATAAAATGGTGATCAGACTTTTATTCAAACGACTAGTACATAGGCCCGATGTCAATAACATCAGAATGTGTATGCGTTTGTTTTAATGTCGATGTCCGTACCCGATTTGAATATTTAATATTTAATTAATAAAACCAGTTCATTTATTACTGTCACGATTGCGACATATAGGCAAAGCCAGAGGCAATAGGTAATAAGCATCATATTATAGACATTAACTGAATACGCATATAAAGAACATATTCGCTAAAAAAAATCGCGAGCGTCATCGAGCAGATACACACACAAACACACACACAAATAAATTCACTATTATATATAGGAGATATAAGCATATACGACACTGAAACATACCGATGGTAGCACATATAATATATTTTAGATCAATTGGTAGACTAAATGATCCAATCAATGCTTTATAATTTATTTTTGATCATACTATTTTGAAAATTTTCACGGATTGTGTTCTATTGTCCGTGTGTGTCTGTGTTGTGCGAGTTATTTTTGTTTATATAAAAGTCTTAGAACTATATATAATGTGTGAATTGTGTTAATGGAGTTTTTACATATATAAAAAGTATAAAAAATATCAAAAACGAAAGAAAAAGTAAAAATTATCTCGAGATCATAAATTGTTATCCCAATTTGGGAACAAAATATTTACTGATTTAAATATTTTTCGGATCATTCTTTTTTTTGTTAATTGGTCAGTATAAACAGTTAATTTAATTAACCCAACTTTAGCACGAACTATTATTGTGAGCATTAATTAAAAATTATACAATATTAACTAGCAAACTTGTTAGTTTACAAAATTGAACACTTCACCTGTAACATAATTAATAAAGTCCTAATAAAGCACGCTTCATCAAAATATTATGACAAAATCTCGATAGTACAAAAAATTGTTGTCTACCTATCAAAAAATATTCACGATGCATACCGACTCGTATTATAAAAATACGGATCATTCAACATTAACGATCAGTATCCACGTCCAGACAGAATTTAAAAAAAAAACGAGATTCATTTCTTAAAAAAAAGATTGACAACCCCTGCCGCTGAATCTTCAAACAACCCTCTCGCTTTACAACCGTCCAGTTTATATACTCGTGTCGCCAGTAACGAGCGACTTCTTTTTTATTATTGACCCGCTAATAAAGCGGGCAGTTTGATTTTACCGACCGTATACGTGTACAGCCTCATCCTATTGCCAATATGTCGATGTCGGAGTACGAAATTATTGCATGTTATTGCAAAATATGTGGGCGAGGCCGTTTTATTGCTCGTTTTGCAATAAGTTCTGTATATGTGTTGGATTGATGTCTGAAAAATTTCTGATTCGAAATGATGGTTTTCATTGAAAACTGATGTAGTATATCTTTTCACTATCTTATAATAATTATCTCTATCGGTTATTATCACTTCGCTATCTTCAAATCTTTTTACTACGATTGATATTCAAGAAATTTAGAGGTTGTTAAATTATTGCAGAATAAGTTCTTTATAATCTGATATATAATAATAAATATATAGTATCTATCTATAAAAATTGAGATTCAATTGATATGTGAAAATTTTTATATATTTTTTTGTTAAAAATGACATACAGTAATCCCCCCCTCTAGCGGGGGGGGGGGGGGGGGGCGGCGGGCGGCGGGGGGGGGGGGGCGGGGGGGGCGGGGGGGGGGGGGGGGGGGGGGGGGTGGGGGGGGGGGGGGGGGGGGGGGGGGGGGGGGGGGGGGGGGGGGGGGGGGG
>JAOXNN020000029.1:4635106-4645763 GCA_028571205.2 Hydropsyche betteni | reverse complement strand
GATGAACAAATGAACTGGTTTTATTAATAAAATATTAAATATTCAAATCGGGTACACATTTCGAGTTCACACAATCGAGTTTTAACATTTTAACGTTTTCCGTTTCTTAACAAAACCACAGCCGATGTTATTAACATCGCGTCTATATACTATGAAGACCATATTCGCGAAAAAGTCGCGAGCGTCATCGAACAGACACACACACAGAAATCCGCTATCATATATAGGGGACATATATACATATTCTGGTTCTATTTCAAACTTCACATTTAATTTCAAACGCATTCACTAGTCAATCCATAAAAACGCACTAATCACACTAACGCCATATACATCATGCTATAGAATGACCACAATACGTTCCGTGTGTTGCCAGGCGTTTGAAATTCATGAAGGCTGTCGTCCACCATGCGATCACAAGAGACGGAAACATGGCGGGCGTGACACGACAATCATGACTCTCGAATGTCAAACGGTCCCACGACTCACTAATCACATCACATAAATAAGACGATAATGGCTAATGTGGGCCGGGGTAATTGCGACGGTTTGTGCATGGGAAAAGTGGGGTTTTCGTGGAAAGTGTGCGAAGTTCGGGGAGATTTTTCTTGTGTTCGACCGAAGAAACTAGAGAAAGTTCATAGAAAAAATGAAATTATCAAAATTTATGTGTGTGTTTGTTCTTATGATAGTCTTTTTATTATGAAAGTCTTCGTTTATGTTTGGTTTTAAATATACGTTTTTTTTTTTAATTCAAAGTTGACTTAATATGTATAATAATTCGAATAACCGATTTTCGATGAATGTGTCCTCTGTTTGTTCTTTCAATATAATATTTCAAATAACTTTTGATCAATTGACTATTTAATTATTCGACATATTTGTCAAAATTCTATAATTATAACAATTTATGATTAATAATTTTAGAAACATTCTTAATCGGACATCTAATGTATAATAATGATATAACGAACATCATTTAAAATTTATTTTCATTTCAAAATATCTACCAAATCAATATATTATACACAAGAAGAATTATTTTTCTGTAAACATGTTTAAATTTAACAATTTTTATATATATAAGCATATTTGATTTAATATCTTTAGTAAGAAATAATCGCTAATATGAATCCAATACAGCTTTTACATTCCAAATTCAACCTTTTTCATATCAAATTTATAAAAAAAGGATTTAAATATGTAGAAATAAGCATTAGTTAAGATAATATATTCGTTTATTTATAGACGATCATTGTCTTCACTAATATCTAATAATAAATAATAATAATTAGCTAATACATATAATAAATAATAGACTATAAGATTATAAAGTTTATATTCCTATTTTTTTGTGTAAAAATTTATTAAAATCACCAACTGAGATTATTAAGCTTAAATTTAAGAATAGATCATATTTAATTCATTACTATAACAACAGTCTTAATAAAATGTACTTTCCAAAAGTTGAATTTGATTTTAAAAAATTTAAATTTTATTTAAAAAGAGTTGAATTTGATTTGTTAAAACTATATATTAAACATCAATCACATTCTTTGATCTAAATTCATTACATAAAAAAAAAACAAAACACATTTCAAACTTCATTTAACATCAAGCATGATCGATAGATATATAGATCGATGATAAAATAGTTTTAGATCTAAAACTATCAAAATTTATCAAAAAAAAACATTTCTTTTTTCAAAAACTTAAAGAACACACTCCGAACTTCATTTAAACACCAAAAATCTCAAACTTTCACCGCGGCTTTTATTTAACAAAGCGCATTTTCGAAATTCGCGCCATGTGCGATCACGGCAGATGGCCGCCATTGTCAAAAACTCAAGGGCCCCAAAACACACACACGCAACCGACAATTTTTCAGTCTCGTTTTTGAAATGCGCATATTTTATTGTTTTCGATGCAAAAAAGGGTCGAAAGTGTGCAAACACATTTATTTTCTTGCACCGAGAAGCGTTTGTTTCGCGTTCGATGGGGGAGAAAGTTTTGTGTTGCGTTCGGAAATAAAAGGTAATATGTTTTTATCGCGAATTTGCGATCTTGATTTACGGTTATTTGAAGTGTCATTTTGAGTGTGTTAATGCTTCTGTATCTTGAATATATTTCGAAGTCTGAGCTCGTAACTTTTGGCGTTCGTAAGTTTGAATATAAACAAATATTATGGAGAGGAATGGTTCGTTTTTTTGTAAGACTTGTTGTATGAAAAGTTTGCGTATAATTCAATTCGATTTTTATTGTTAAGAAAAGTGCTGTAACTATTCGTTTCGAATGTTATATTTAATATATAGATATCAGTTGTTTTATTTATGATTTTTTATTTTTAAATTCAAGATTAAATATGCAATCCTCAATTTATTTTTAAATTTAGTAATTTAGATTAAAAAATCGTAACTAATGGCACTGCATATATTAAAATAATATAATACAATAATTTATCATCTTGCAGTCTATACAGAGTTTATTTATACCACAAAATGTTTCTGATACCATCAAAAAATCGCTTAAAACAAATATTTAAAAAATTATGTAATTGAACCCATCAATTACTAAACTGTTTCAATACATAATAATAAAATGTAATCACATCCATCCATCAATCGACTTCACTTATAATCACTTAACTATCCTATAATTAGTATAAGACATACTAAGAAGTAGCTCATTGAGTATCAACGTTCAAAATAAAACATAATTATTGACAAATAGTATTTTATTGTATTAAGCGTCACTACAGTGATGGTTAACTATGAGTATTACCATAGACAGAAATCAATCTCAAAATTTGTAGATAAACCACCAAATAATGGCATTCATATAAAAATATCAAAAAAATAAAAATATCATAACCTGTGTTTATCATATGCAAAAAATGGTTATTTACCACTGTAAAAATTCCAAAATACCACAAAAATTGCAGATATAAATCAGCTATACACACATTCGAAAAAACACGTTCAGCTACACACACATTCATTTAAAATTTGAAATTTGAAAAAAGTGTTAATTTGAAATGAATAAGGGTTAACTAGAAATAAAAAGGTGTCAATTTGAAATGAAAAATTGTTAATTTGAAACGAAAAATTGTTACTTTGAAATGATTTTTTTTAACTTTAAAATGAAAAATTGCTAATTTGAAATGAAAAAGTGCTAATTTGGAGTAAAAAACCTGTTTATACAAAAGTAAGCTTAAAATTTGCAGATAAACCGTCAACTAACGACAATCATCCAAAAATATCAAACTGATCAAAAAAAAAAAAATCAAAACGTAACCATTGATTTGTACCATACATAAAAAAAAGGTTAAGCATCACTTTCACAAGTTCCAAAACACACGAATATTTGCACAAACTGCGACGGAGCATAATGATAGCACAGCCCCGGAGGCTTCTCGGCTCTTCGCGATGCGAAAACTTGCAGTTTTGAAAAGTTGGAATAGACGTGCGATACCACTTGACTGTTGGATACGAGTTACAAGTTACGAGTTACAAAACATTCCGTCCCACTGTCGGTTTGTTTCGGATTCGGCGGATTGTCGTTTACTTTTGCTTGTTTTTCGTCATGGTGCATATCAAAGTTGCTTATTAAATTTCGCAAGTTTGTCGCGAGATTTCGGAATTGTACGACGAAAGGTGGATGTGTCACAATTAATCAGCGTAATTTGATTTAGTGTTATTGCGAGATGGTTTTTTTAAATAAAGTTTGTATGTTTGATAATTATTAGTTGATTGTATGTTTTCAGTGAAAGTGTATTTTATACGTGAATGAAGGAATATATTATACATGTATTTTAAATAAAATATTATTCGTCACTTTTTTTTGTATCAAAAAAAGTTGATTTTTCTTAAGCTCACTTTTGTTCATAGGAAGATATCGTAAAAACCTTTTTCCTTTATATAAAATTCTTATCATATATCCAATACAAAACGATACCATTAGTAGTTCAAACCTTTTTTTATATCAACACAAAAAAATTCGATTCGCCTTAACATTTTTAACTTAACTCCAATGAACATCTCACTCAACTTTAATCACAATTTCGATGAATTCATATTAACTTTCGTACAAAACTATTATTGATAATTACACATACACCATCAAACACATTCTGGCCATACAAATAAACACTTAACAATGACAATAGTACAACACATAAGTTTCAGTGCATACGGAAACGATGCACCCAGACGCATACTAGACAATGCACTTAGCGACCGACCGCGGTCATTGGCGATCTCACGACCATGCACACATCAAATATACACATTTACATGTATAGGAAACATATATTAAACGCATATACGGCAAGATTCAGAATAGGTCAATTTTTGGTGTAATTTCCAAAAAGAATGGATGAAATGTTAAGATTTGCTATCAGTTATTGTACGGTTTGTAAAAAAATGAATTGACACTTTATATGATTATTTTAAATGTTAGCTTCCAGAAAGATGATTGAATGAAATTTCACCCTCAAATGTTAGCCTCTTTACTTTCCTATTCATAGTTTTCATCTCGATAGCCTCCTTTTATTTGCATTTTTTGTAAATGCAGATAAGGGGAGTAAAATAATCAAACGTGAAACTATGGGAGAGAACTATGAAACTATGAACTGTCATTTTCATCCTTTGACTTTTACCCATAAAGATATGAGGTATAAACTATGGAAGAGAAAACCTTTTTTGATGAAAAAGATATGTAAGGGAAACTATGGGGTGACAACTTTTCATGGCGAAAAAGATTTGGGAAGGAAAATCACGAAGATGAAAACTATAGTTAAAAAAATTCAGAGGATCTTTTAAGAGTAAACTATCGAACTATTAACTATCATCCTCAGGATTTTACCTAAAAATATTCGGGGTGAAAACTATGGGAGAGGAAACCTTTCGGGGTAAGAAATATGTTGGAGGCAAACCCATGGGAATGAAAACTATAGATAGAAAAGTATGGGGACAAACCTTTAGGAGGAAACTATCAAACTATAAACCACCGTTTTCACCAATAAAGATATGGAGTAAAAACTATGGGAAAAAAATATTTTTCATTGAAAAAATAAAGGGTTAGAAACTATGGGAGAGAAAATTTTTCGGGGTAAAAAAGATGTTACAAGGAAAACCATGGAAATGAAAACTGAAATAGAAAATTATGGAGATAAACTTTTAGGAGGAAACTATCAATATATGTACCATCGTTTTCACCTTTTAGGTTTTTACCATCAAAGATGTGGGGTAAAACTATGGGAATGAAAAATTTTCAGGGTAAAAAATTGTTGGAAGCAAAACTATGAGAAAGAAAACTATAGATAGAAAAGTATGGGAATAAACTTTCGGGGAGAACTTTCGTTCTACACATTTTCCCGTAGCGAACGCTCATGACACCCTTTTTCTCACACCCTGTATCTTCTCCGAATGCAATAGCAGTATCTTGCATTCATTATGTTATTGTCGGCAATAGCGTTAATTCGCGCCATAGTACATATGATAGCGCAACTGCGACAATTGCTGAAGACTCTCGTTGCGCAAATTGCGCTTGTACGTGTCTTGTTTGCTGCACATTGCGATTATGCGCAAATAATATATAATATATTGTCTATTAAAGTTTGTTCGCTGCGCTGTTTGCGAGCCGAAGAAGGCTTCCTCGGGGATGTCATAGTTCAAATGTTGTCTTGTTAGTTTGAACAGTATTTTGTTGCGATTCGATGAGAATGAAATATGTTCGTTTTTGCTTTGATGTCGGATAAGACGTTTATTTTGCCGTGCATATTATATTTAATGTGTTGTTAAATGGTCGTATAATGTGATATTTATGAACGAGATTATATACTGAATTTATTGTCGAATGTTATGAGCAGGAAATGTACGATTGAATGGTTGAAAATGTATGTTTTGGAATAAAAAAAAAATTATCTTGAATTTAATCATAATATTTGTATAAAATTATTTCTGAAAGTATATGCTGTGTAGAAAAATTGTCATCGGTAAAAAAAAATTGCTTTATGTTTCACATTGATTCTTTTAGGTATTTTTTCAATTAATTTTGCCTTCCGGCCCAAAAATATAAAATAATTATTTCAACTAAAAACTCACAAGAACCATTAGTTTTATTATAATTTGAATTCAATTAAAATCAAAATTCAAATTTCCACCTTTTACAGAAGAAGGCTTTTTTGCCATATTTTAATATCTACTTCGTAGAAAATTTTTTAAGCTACGAATTGGATTATCAATATTTTTTCGTAAAAGTGATGCTTAACGATGAAAAACCATTTTCAGCAACCTTTGATCCCCCCTTAAAATTTTATACTAATCTCATATCGACAAGATTTTTTTAAATTTTGCTAAAAACTTCAACAATAAACTTCATACCAAAATTCAGTTTAACACCAATTTTTTCCTATATAAGGCTCTATTTTGTCTTTATCCCCAGATTATAACACAATTCAAATAATGAATAACATATTGAATTTGGAGTGAAAAACGTTGAATTCTGACTATAAAAGCTGTAATGACGCACAACCCCTACAACATATACAAAGTCAAATCGTCAGAACCGCACATCTAAATCCGAAAAAAATATTACACGAAGCAAATTTTTTAACATTTTTACCCCGATTTAATAATTTTCACGACTAATGTTTAACAAGATCTAAAAAAAAAAACTCCAAGTCATATCTAACAGTATGCAAAGTAACACAACTAGAACCATGCCTGAACGTAAGAGGCAATAAGTCTGCTGGAAAATTCGCATTTTCTCGCTGCGGCTCACTTCCGGTCGGAAGCTGCGTCACGTGAGCCACTTCCGGACTCGGAACCGGAAGTAGCCACCACTCCTATCCAGCCCACTTTGTCTACTTGTGCCCGCTTTGTCTATACAAATTCGCTCGTATCGCGCGACTCAATTTTCCCGCTTCGCTCGTCGCTTTGGTTTTCGATTGTGCAGTACTTTGGGGTTCAAATATGGTCGGTGGATTTGAATATTTTTAATTGTATTGTTTGTTTGGTTAAAATGAATTATGAATTTTTTAATCCGTCGCGATGGAATAGTGAGTTTAGCTCGTATAGTATTATACGTGACCAGTGCTATAATAAATGTTTAAACTACGAGCATCTATCTTAAGAGACTTTGTTCGTTTGTAACAGAATAAAGTAATTTTGTTTTGTATTTTTTTATTTTTTTGACTCATTTTTACTGTCGTGAAGTATTAATATCATATCATTTTATATTATATGATATAATATTATATTACTTTAAAAAATAAAATAAAATTTTCTTATCTTAATTTTTTTGTACTATAAATGAAATTTATATTCATTCAAGAATTTTTTAATTCTAAATTTTGTTAAAATATACACTTTCGATAAAAAAATCCATTTTTATTCTATTATATTATATTATATTGATAATATTTAAAAATATAAAATAATAAATTTTATCTTAAATTTTTTGTACTCTAAACGGTATTTACATCCGTTCTTACATTTTTTAATTCTACAATTTGATACAAAAACAATCACACATTCGAAATTCAAAAAATAATCATTTTCTTTATGTTTTAATACATCACAATAATTTCAATATACAAAACTAGTTTCCCATTTCCCCAAATTATAATAAAATTAATTTCAAAAACTTATAAGAAATTTATACCTCGATTCAACCCCAACCGGAATATCCCATTTCGCTCTGGGAAAATTTTTCTAATTCATCCAACCTAACCTAACCCGACCCAGTTTCCTACGTCCCCCTCCCCCGCCCACCCCCCTCGCCTATAGTTCGTTTATGTGCATGAAGACTTGGAGCTGACGGCCTCTGTTCGAGTGCGATGGTGAGATTAATGCCGACATCAATCATGGCTTCGGATGTTTTCATGAACTCGCTCTCGTTCATTATTAATATGCGTTGCTTTGATTTATCTACGTTTTCGTTTTAACGATTTTAAAGAGTCGCTGCGAAGTTTTGAGAGTCTTGCGTTGTTTGGTATCGAATTGACAAACAATTGAAATTTTTGAAAATTGTGTAGATATAAAAAAATCGTTGAATATTAAAAAAAAATGATTCAAGTGAAGATTCGTGCTATAATAATATTCATATAAAATTTTACTAATAATAAAAGTTGAAGATTTTTAAAAATATATGTTTTAAAATTTATATGTGAGTATGTCATGTAGGAGTTGTTGAGATTTTAGTCAATAAGCAAGTCATGTCTTTACGTCGTCAAATTGTCAATTCGTCAAGTTGTCAAGTCGTCGAGTTGTCAAATCGTAAAATCGTCAGATCGTCAGATCATCAGCTCATCAAATTTTCAACTTGCCTACTCTTCGATTCATCAAATCATCAAAAATAAATTTCAATTTAATAAAATATTTTAAGATATTATAATATGTTGAAAATAACCTATAAATTAAATATAGTTTATAAAAAAATACGCATTGATAAATTCATCAAATGGTACTGGACCGATTTAGTCAAGTCCTCGGAAAATCGGACAAAATGAACAATCTTCTTGCCAATAAATATTTTCAAAAAAAAAAAATGAATTCATTTACGTTTTTAAAGAGACATTATATTAGATATAATACCCGGCGTTGCTCGAGTTCCCGATTCCCGTTCCCGGTTCCCGATTCTCGATTCCCGTTGTGAACACGCGTTCTGCACGTACCGATTGCATCAAAATTGTTGTATTATTGTTAAATTAATTAATTTAACTATTTTTTATTTCAAAAGCACGTTGAAAACAAAATGCCCCTGATTATATCCAGTATACACAACACAACTGTCAGGCGGATTGCGGAGTGTACCGTCATTTTTAATTTTTCGTCATTTTTTAACTTTTCTTTAGGAATTCCCACATTATTTTTTTTCACAAACCACCCCTTAGTTAAAACAAACAAAAATAAATAAATACAAAAATCGGCCAAGTGGTTTTTGAGTTACAAAAAAAATAAATACATACAGATACCCTACCAATCCATCCAAAAACCCATAATAAAAAAATAATACAAAACAAAACACCGAATCAGTTATGAATCCCAGATTCGGGTCCGCGCCGTTTTGTTACCGCACGAGCATAATATGAAAATAAGACCCGCGTAAAAAACCTATTATTTTCCCCAGGGGCGGGTCGTAAAAGGCTTCTTACGTCCCCCGCGGCATAATAAAGGTGTTTCGTCGCCGGAACATATTTCAGCGGGCCTCTGCGAAAGTTTCCAGGGGCGTTACACTATTGCGTTATTGGCGCGTTACCGTTGCGTTACTGCGCCGTTAACGGGCCGGGTTTTTGGCGGATGTGTGCCGTTGGATTGGACGTTTGATTTTTTTTGGTGTTGTTATTTTGTGTTGTTTGTTTTGGTTTAATTTTTTTAAATATATCGCTTTTGATTATGTATATATATATTTTTTTTTTTTTGATGGTTATATGAAAATTTTTTTAATTTTTTTTTAAATTTATAACTGCTTTTATACTACAAATTAAGGTGGAAGTAACGATTAGTATCGTAAATCATTAATTTGGAAAAAAAAATCACATTCACATACATAGTTTGACATTTTTAACGTTAGTTTGACATTGTTACTTTTACCCAAATTTAAGCTTATACAAATCAAACTCAACCTTTTATATTTCAAATTAAACTTTTTACAAATTAAATTCAATCGTCGAAATTGATTTTCTTCACTTTTTAATTATTTTTTTAAAATTTCAAAAAAAAAATTAAAATAAAAATTAGGGACATATCCATGGTATCTATAATAGTTTAAGATTGATTTATTAAAAAAAATAATTAATTTTGTATATAAAAATATTTTTAAAAATAATGAAGTAACAATGAGATTGTTAAAATCAAATTGAAGAATAGATTGTATTATATGATATTTTGTCAACGGTCTTAATAATGTTTTCTGATTATAGAATTGGATTTGTAAAAGATTGAATTTGGAGTTTAAAAACTGTAGTTATTATCAAATTTTTTATTATATAATATTTTATATGAATGCACAAATATAAATTATTATTACACAAATATAAATTTCTATTATATATTAAAATGAATAAATGTATGTGTGTTAGTTATACATGCCTTTATCGCTTATTCAATTGCAATAAAATTGTATAAATATATTGCTTAAATATTCAGAAAAGTTTTTATATTATTAAAATTATTTTATAACTCGATCTGGCGCTATTTTAAGTTGAAAAGCAATGCCCAGACCCGAGCAACACCGGGTACAATCTACTAACCATAAATATTAACATACATTCTTCCTAATTCAGACCTACACCACTCCCAAAACAAAAAACACACATTTACCCAAAAACTCAACTCATCATCAAAGTCCATACTATAATACAAAACATAAAACAGAGCACCCTTCATCAGCAAATCGCAAAAAAAAAAAACCCGACATTTTTTCCAGGAGTCCGAACGCCGAAATCTGTCACTTCCGGCATTCTGGACCGGAAGTAGCCGTAGCGGGTGACCCAAGTAAAAGTCCCGTCGGGAATCGGCCAGGGGAATTTTCGAGTGCGAAAAGTGCCCGGGGGTGCCCGTTTCCCGATAACAAAGGCTTTTGCGTGACGTCACGTGCGCGGGGGGGGGGGGGGGGGGGGGGGGGGGGGGGGGGGGGGGGGGGGGGGGGGGGG
>JAOXNN020000029.1:4606050-4624755 GCA_028571205.2 Hydropsyche betteni | reverse complement strand
ATAATAATAATAATAATAATAATAATAATAATAATAATGATGATGATGATGATGATGATGATGATGATAGTAATAATAATATTAATAATAATATTTGTATGTATATATATTTTTTTAAATATATGATTGAAACAAGAGAATTATTCCATATTCTACTATGATTAAATCTTTGAATCACAACCCTTAGTATCACAATCATTATAAATAAAATTTAAAAAATATTCAAAAAAATATATATATATTTACGCATATAATTTTATCAATACAAAAAATAATAAATAAACACAACCCATTAAACGCCAGTCCAAAAATTAAAAATTAATCCGCTAAAATACGGGCGCGCTCTCCTTTATTAGCCGTCTGCTGTGTATCAGAGACAGAACGCGTCTTATACAGGGTGCGTACAGGGTGTACCGAATGGAGTAACAAAACGGCGGAATTGACCCATTAAAAGGGACTCGTCTTCGCGTTTTATTTTCTAGACCGGCGCGACTGGCTTTTATTGGGTTTTTCCCTTCGGCATCGCCCCCCCCCCTCCCGACACCCTCCCCTGGAGTTTTATTATGTCGTGCCTTTATGAAGTAATTTCGGTTGAAAATTATTAAATCCCCGCCGGATATCTGCATGTCTTCTGGACGGTGCCCGGATGCAGATACAGGGTGTTCCGGTTGAGGGGGGGGGGCATTCGATATTTATCTTAACGCGAACGGGAATGGCTAAAATATTCATTTTATTGCTGCGCCGTATTGCCAGTCATCTATCTACCTCTTCGTCTGCATTGCTTCGGAATTTGTTTTTTTTTTTATTTTATTTTGCTTTGATGTATTATATCTACGTTGGATTTGGTATAAGAAAATAAATTTTGGAAGAAAATTTTGGATTTGGTATTTGTCAAAAACCTTGCTAATTTAAAATCATAATATCACTAGTCAACGGGCCCGATGTTAATAACATTGGCTGTGGATCTGTTAAGAAACGGAAAACGATAAAATGTGAAAACCCGATTGTGTGAACCTGAAATGTGTACCCGATTTGAATATTTAATATTTAATTAATAAAATCAAAATAGTTCATTTATTTGTTTATGACTTATGAGCAAAGCCAATAGTTAGTAGATAATAAGCATCATATTATATTATAGACGTTAACTGTATACAGTAAGTCGTAAGTCGCGAGCGTCATTCGAACACACGAACACACACACACACATAAATCCGTGATTATATATAGGGAATGTATACGCGATTAAACATTTGCCCAAACGACAATAGAACACATTAAACCGACAGTAGGACACACCGATCATCCTGTCATTTGATCAAATATTTGGGAATCCATATAAACATATGTATATATGAATTTTTATATCCGCATATTATATAATTATAATATTATACATTCGAATCATTGTTAGAAATTTCTCACAAGTTTTCTATACGAATTTTGAGATAATTAATCTTGGATGTCACGAAATAATATAATAATTAATTAATTCCAATTTCCGTATAATGTGAAAATAAGCGAGCTTAAAAATTAATGAATCTAATCTGCTTCTGACACTAAAATCATGCTAGGAAAATACCTAATTTAAGCATAACGATAAAACGTAATTACTTCACAAAAAATGTATCATATGAAATGTTGTACCAAACGACACTTTGACACTTTAATTATTCAAAGAAAAAACAATAATTTACGAAACCTCTCAAATGGTGCGAAAGTAAAATTTTCATCGTTTGATTATTTTCGGAAAAAAATTGAAATAAATCAATTTAATTTTAAGTAAAATACGACGCGGTCAATACACGAAAATTCAAATTCAAAATATTTCAGAATTATTTTTTCTAATCACTACGACAAAAAAATTTCAGTGATTCGAGAGGTTTATCAGTGATAAAATAGTGCCAAAAATATCAAATTGATTTTTTTCTTATTTATTACAAAAATTAATACGTTTACTACAGAAATTAATAAATAATTCCACATTCTCTCAAAAGATCACGGTACTATGTTACTCCTAATGTTATTTGCATTTAAATACATGTAAACTGTTTTTTGAAAACTGTTGTTCTTAATATCTCCAAAAGTGACAAATGTCGCTTACCATTATTTTCCTCCAAGCCCCTCATTTGACAATAATTTTTTTTTTTATATATATATATATATATATTTAATAAAATTTATATGCAAAATAATTCACTCAAACCTATATAAACAGCAAAAAAACCTTATAAAATAATAGTTATATAATTTATATGAATAATAAAGTGTGGCTCGCACGAACATCAACAAATCACCGCGTTTGCTCCTTCAGTCCTAGTTTTATTTGCATTTAAATGCATATAAATTTTTATTTTTTTTCTTAATATCTCCAAAAGCAACAAATGTCGCTTACCATTATTTACTACCAAGCCCCTTATTTGATAAAAAAAAAATTAAATATTTTTTTTAATGAAATATATATACAAAATAATTCACTCAAATCTATATATAGAAAAAAACATATAAAATAATAGTTATACAATTTATATGAATAAAGTGTGGCTCGCACGAGCATCAACAAATCACCGCGTTCGCTCCTTCACTCCGCCATCACCGTTCGGGCAAACCTCATACGGTTTTATTATGGCCGTAAATCTGTCGCAACATTTTTTCCCTTTTTTATATATTTGTACATATATACGTATTATGTTATATTGTATTACGTTTTTCCCCCTTCAGATTCGCGCCGTTTTCGTCCCTTAGGGTGGGCGCTTGGAAAAAAGAAATCGCGTTTCTCTTTCGCGATTAATTAACTGTCGGTTTTGCTTTTTTCCTATTTTTTTTTTGCCATTGTATATGTCATAGTGAAAATGTATTATCAGTGAAAGTGTATTTTCGCTGATTATAAAAAGATGTTGGGATAGGTTAGGTTTTTTTTCTTTTGATTGAGTGTTGGAAGTTAAATGAAATGTGTTTCGATAAGGGAATTTTTATTTTTGTGCCGATTCTCTGTAGTGAACATATATTTTAGTACATTTTTACGATAACATACATATAATAATTAAGAAAATTTAACATATCAAAACATGTTTTGACGTACAAATTTTTCTCAACTTACGACTGAAATGCATTCTTGAACCTCAATCGTGAGCTTAGTCGTAAGTAAAATTCATACGAAAAAATCAACCGAATTTATTTATATTAAAATTTCGATTTTTATTACGGAAACTGAGACTAGTTTATATTTTTTTCCAAAATTCATTGTCCGTGAAGTAAGTGATTTTCAAAAAATATCTAATTTTAATTTTTTTTTAAGAATTTAATTGTAATAATTGTATTATTATATTTTTTCTATTGTAAGTGCGAACCGTTGTAAATCGAGAATTTCCTATTGTAATTACCCTGAAATTCGTTACCCTGACTTACATTTTCCTAAGTTACGTTATCCTAACTTACATTTCTTTAAGTTACGTTACCCCGACTTACATTTCTCCAAATTGCGTTACCCTGACTTACATTACCCTGATTTACGCGAACTTGGAATTACGCAGTACTTAATTTTTTATATAACTCATTAATTTTTTTTAAATTTTGTATAAAAAACTACAATTTTATTAAATATATTTCTTCTAAACCAGCGTTTTTATAAGTTCTCGATCCCAATTATACAAAATTCAATTAATTACATCCAAAATAATTTTACATACACTTCGACTTACGCGATTTTTTTTTTCACTCTCCCCAATCACATAACTTCAAAGCATTGCTATATTTAATAATCGAATCGAACGCATCAAATCAACCCGATAAACACAACATCCGAATCAATCACCGACTAATTTCAATCTCGCGCAAAATCCCCAGCGAAATAACAACCCATATTCGACACAAACATCAAATCCAATTATGACAATCTTCAAACGCCGAACTACTCGCAGTTTATCGAACGACTTTGCGATATTGCCATACGATTTAATAACGGGCCCTTTCGGCCCTGTGGCCCCGCGCCGAAGGCTTCGACGCGGGTTCGTTCGTCGCCCATTTGATTATCGTCAAATTCGAGCCGGGAAAGTCTTTCACGGTGACCCGGCAAAGTTGGTCGTGGGGACTTTCTTTGCCCTTACCGTTCGTATCTTACTCTCTTTCGAAGGGGCGGTTCTCAACCTTTCTTTTTTTTTTCGCCGGGTTTTTTAATCCAAATCAGCAATTTTACAATTAAAAGTAACACTTTTTCATTTCAAAGTAAAACTTTTTCATTTCAAATTAATATCTTTTCAGTTCAAATAAACACTTTTTCATTTGAAAGTGACAATTTTTCATTTAAAATTAATATATTTTTAGTTCCGATTAACACTTTTTCATTTCAAACTTACAATTTTTCATTTCAAATTAATATATTTTCAGTTAAAATCAACACTTTTTCATTTCAAATTAATATATTTTAAGTTTAAATTAACACTTTTTCATTTCAAATTAATATATTTTCAGTTAAAATTAACTCTTTTTCATTTATAAATAACAAATATTCATTTCAAATTAATATATTTTCAGTTCAAATTAACACTTTTTCATTTTTAAATAACAAGTTTTCATTTCAAATTAATATATTTTCAGTTAAAATTAACGCTTTTTCATTTCTAAGTAGCAGTTTTTCATTTCAAATTAACACTTTTTCAAAAATGAAAATTGGTGAAAATCGGTTGCCACCCATGAAATTTTTCATCAATAAACATAAAAATAAAATAAGTGATCCGTTCTGAAAAAATGATCACCCAATTGCACCAACGTTCGAAATCATCTACAGGTTTTTTTCTCAAAATTAGCGCTTGTTCATTTCAAATTAGCAATTTTTCAATTCAAAGTACCATTTTCATTCCAAATTAACAATTTTCCGTTTCAAATTAACACTTTTCGTACCTTCCAGGTAAAAGTCGCTAACCGCCCATGATTCTATTAAACTCCCAGAGAAATAATATTACCATACTGGCAAAAATATTATGGCGTTTGAGATGAGATTCTTGTAAAACGGAAAAGATATTTCGGTCCCTTCTGCAAAACGAAAAAAATCAAAATCACCAATCATATTCGCGGACCACAGTTTGACTACAGCATCCCTCCCCCCGCGACCATCTTACGCCCCATACCCAAGTGGAAGGAATCAGATAACAGTTGACAACTTCCCCGTGGCACAATCGATTCGGGGGAAATTAAAAAAGTTTTCTTCAAACACTCGCCGGCCGGTGTGTAATGACTTTCGACGCTGGTGCCCTCTCGCGGCTTCTTTTTATTTTTGCGCTAATTTGAGCTCGTTTTCGCTAGTGATGTGTGTGTTAGGTGAAAAAGGGAGGGTTCAATTAATATTTAATTTATTATTATTACTATTATAATTATCATTTTTATTATTATCATCATCATCTTCGTTATTATCATCATCATTGTTGTCATTATTATCATTATTTTTATTTTTATTATTATCAGTATCATCATCATCATCATCATTATTATTATTATTAGTATTATTTAAAAAAAATTGATTGCCTAAATCGTAGCTTTTCAAGATGTAGAAATTTTAATATTTTGGCGAGACAATATTCAAATCATTAATATTTTTTTATTACAACGCATTTTTTTTTAATATTAAAAAAATGAGAAAACTCTACACTAAAATATTGTAATATAATACAACCACATATAAGTGTAATAATTAAAATTTTACGTTATATTTTACTTCAGGTCCGTAAATTATCTGTAGACAATTTTGTATTTAACAGGTAAAAAAATATATATTATAGGTGCTTAAATTAAATTTCTGAATGTATTTCACATGCAATTTATGCATTATAAGCTAACAAATAAGACTTGTAAACAAATTTCAAACTATTTTGTATATGTGCGAGTTGTAAGGAGATTTTTGATAATTCTTAAAAATCATTTCCCATTTAATCTTTTAAATTTGAGAATACTAACAGTTCGAACAGCAAAATGTGCTGCAGTACAACATGTGGACCCCAAACCGGTTAAGTCATAATTAAAAATTGATAAATATAACCTCCAAGCTACAAAAAATTTATGCATTTAAAATGCATGAATTGCAGATATCTCAATTTAAGCATTTATAATGCATTTTTATTCATATGAAAATGCAAATTTTTCAAAAAATCATCCACACACCTAAAATAAAAGATTACCAAATAAAAAAAACACACTTTTCAAAACCGTCCTCAATTAAAATTTAAAAAATGCAAATATTTTAATCACAAACCGAAAAGGGTCCGCATTCGAATAAACACAGATAAATTTCATCACAAACACATTTTATTGCGAGCATAATTTCGACAAATTACAGCCCGTATATTATAATATAAAATAACGCCCGTTACGATTCGGGGTATTTACGGCCGCGTTTGTAAAACGATACCCGTTTATAAAAGGACGTTGCGTACAAAAGGTCCAAAATAGAGGACACAGAACGATGCGCAATGCATCCAAGAATTCGCCATGTAAATATCCGATATGCACTATGGCGGAAATGCAAAAAAATTGCGCATTTTTGCTGCGCGAGAATGTCGCTTTTTATATATAGCCGTGGCGCTATTTCCGTTACGTATTATTTCGGGATGGAAAAGTGGTTTTCGCCCGATAAATTTCGGTGTTTGTTATTTTTGGGTGTTCGGTTATAAAATTAGGCGTCTCGCTTTGGGGTTTTGTGTGTTTTGGTCTAAATTTAGAAGTGTGTTTTTTTATAGGGTTTATCTTCTTCTTATATATAAAAATGAATCGTGGCAGGCATTTGGTCTGGAAAAAACTCAAAAACCGCATGACTGATTTGTGTATTTATTCTTTTCTTTTATTCGCTTTAACTAAGGGGTGGTTTATGAAGAAAAATAATAGGGAAATTCCTAAAGAATAGCTAAAAAATTACGAAAAATAAAATGACGGTACACTCCGCCCGACAGTTGTGTTGTGAAGATTGCATACAATCAAGGGTATTTTATTTTCAATATGTTTTTGAAATAAAAAAATAATTAAATTAATAACAATGTAAAAAATTTAATGCAATCGGTACACCGGTGTGTGCAGAATGCATGTTTAAATCGGGAATCGAGAACCGGGAACGAGAATCGGGAACCGAGAACGGAATTGAGGACCGGGAACGGGAATCGGGAACCCGAGCAACGCCAGGTACTACCGCTAGTTTTATATAAAAAAGTTATATCCGCGGTGCATACGCTTCTTGGATTGTCATTCGTAAGGATGATGGTACAAGCCGCAGGGATGGTGAGGGTAGGATCCGTTTTTAACAATTACTCGATCGTCTCGAATTGGATATTTAACCGTTTGACTGGAAAATGAGAGTTTAATCTTTCATTGATGAGACGATTCTAAAAAATGGTTAAATCGACCGCTGTACGAATAATATGTGCTGACGTTATGACAACTATTCCATGCATTTTTAGCGAGTATTTTCATGCCCGCTTTTATTTTTGAATTTCATTTTTTTATAATTTTCAGCTTATAATGAGTCGTCATAAAAAAACATAAAGATAAGGCCCAATGGTGAATGCAAACATGAGCTTTTTATCACATAAAAACATATGTGCGTAAGTAAGGATGAGCCCATACATTTTTATATATACTGTTTTTACTATTTTTTTAAACTCACAATTAGACGAACTTTCTGTATCTAGACGACTTTAATTGAATCAAAACTATTACAAATCAAGTTTTTTTTACAAAATAAAAAAAGTTTCCAAATTTTAAAATAGCAAAAACTCCAACTAAACAAACAATCAAATCGTAAAATCAAATCCGCATCGACCTAAAAAAAATCCACGAAAATAACTCAAAAAAACATCAAATCGGGAAACACGTCACAATACGCATAATATATTTTTTATGGTCGTCATTGACGTGTAATAATAGAAACGAGGTTCAATTTCACGCGTTTCGGTTATATATTGGGAACCCTAAACCGGTCACGTTCCATCCATATAATACACCCGCACTGAGGGGGTTAAACTTAACGCCGACATAACCGATACATTCTGACCACCCTGTACTACTTATGGTTTCCTCGATTATGATTGAATTTATCGGATATATCAGTTTTATCATATGATTTTTGAAAATGAGTTTTAAAAATATGTGTCGATGCAGTTTGAGAAGTTTAGGTCTACCTGATAATAAAGGTTTGCGTATACTAAATATGAAATGTTGTGTGAAATATGCGAAAACACGCTGACGTCGTTGCGATTACGCAAAATCGGGGTTCGAAAACCTTTTTTTATGTTTTTTTTTTTAGTATGAAATGTATACGAATCTTAAACGCTTACAATTTTTTTATTATTTTGAATGTTATTCGATATATCTTTCGATTAATTTAAAAAATATATACATTAGTTAGATAAAGACATGATGCAAAACTCAACAGCTGTTTTCTCTGTGAAAACTAAAAGAAAAATAAACATCTAATGAGTTTTTGGATTAAATATTATTCCAATAATAAAAATCAATAATGAAAGAATTTTTTCGACTGACAAAAAAATACTGCATGAAAACGAAAAATTGTTTTTTTTTCTATAGCTCCATTCTTATTAATAAAAATTTTAAAATTATTTTCTATTCATGTATATTTGGCTAAATATTATATTATATATATAAAATGATAAAACCTATTATTTAAAAATTATTTTAAATTAAAAATCTGTTAATAAACGTGTGATATTAAAAAAAATATGAGCTGGAAAATATATATGATCGGTAGAGTATGTAATAGTGAAAATTTATTATTAATGAAAACATATTTTCACTACAGGGAATCTACACAAAATAAAGAATCTCTTGTCGAAATACACTTTATCAAAAAAAAACCTAACTTTACTTAACCTAACCTAAAACTAACTTTATCAATCTTTTTTATGATAACCATCAAAATATTTTAATACTTTCCAATGGTTGAATTTGGAAGGTCAAATTTGAAGTTGAACTAGAAGTAAAATAATATCTTCAGAATATTTTAAAATTAATCCGTACAAAACCAAATATACTAAATAATAATTTTTTTTAAAACCACCTTTTTTTTCACATCCACACAACATAAACCATCAAAGAGCCTCGTGTCCAATCATTTAGACCAGGAAATGGCTGAAAATAGCCACCCCGCCTCGTTTCAGCTTCAGATCTGGCTTAAAACACAATAAATACGGGTCAACCTTAACGGCGGACGATCCGTTTTCGTTTCGCCCAAGAAAAGGAAAAATCGAATCAATTCGCCCGATTTTTTCCAATACCGCCAAATTAACGGCGATAAAACACGCCGCGGGGCACCTTTTTTCCCGCTCCCATTGTTAATTTTCGAATATTTATTTAGCGGATAAAATCGTTATGTTGCCCCGCTGCAAAAAAAAGGAGTGTTTAGAAGACGTACACAAAACGAGCGCACCGAAATAAGGAAACACCGTAAAAGCCTTCGAAAAGGAGTTGTTTTGCCGTTCGTTTGTTAAAACAATCCGTTTAAGACAACCGGAAGCTTTCTGCCGTCTATCCTTTTCGTTTCCCTTTTTTTGTGTTGGCCTTTCTTTCTCTTAACAGGATGCCCGCAAAAACCGTATCTTTACACAGAGATGCAATAAATATTCGACATTGTATGTACGTGTAGTTTATAAAGATTTCACGTTCCGCGAGCGGAACGGGTTTATATTCCAAGGATATGGAAAAAGTGTATATAAGGTATATTGTGTAGTATTATCGTGTATTGGAAACGAAATTTCATAGCATCGACTTTTTGAGTATTAATTAGTTAGTTCGGTTATGTATGGATTCAAATAGATTCTATGTAAAGTAATATTTAATTTCTTTTTATTAAATAAAATTTATTTGTATTAAAAATTACATATTTTTAAAAGGATATTCTTGCAAATTTAAATACTAATTTCGATAGTGGTATGATCTATTCTAAAAATTTTGGATCATTTTTTTTAGTTTTTCGTGATATTATCATAGTTTGAACATCAAAAAATCTTCTGATATTTTTAACGAAAACATAGTTTTAAAAATAGTCGAAAACCTTAAAATACTAAATGAAATAGATAATTTTAGTCAATAATCAATATTTTAACTTTAAACTTTTTCGTAATAAGTATATTTTAGCTTTTCTATGTCGTAAAATGGCATTTTTTTTGGTTTTGCCGATATTTAACCTAATACGTTAAGGAACTTTAAAATAAGTACTCGGCAAAAAATCGTTTTAGAATTTTTTGAAAAAATTATAACATCGCAAATATTTGCAAGGATAGTCTTTTTAAAATGAAAGTATCTAATCTACTTATGCTTAATTTTCAAGATTCAGATTTCACAAACAAATTCCGTGATAAAAATTATCACAAATTAACTATCAGAAATTTATTTAATTAATTGTATTCGTTTGTTAAATAACATAATGTATTTTCCAATTCATAAAACCCGATATTCTCAAATAAAATAAAATAATCATAAAAACGATCTTCGACAAAAAAATTTCATTAAAAAAAACATCAAAGAATAATTACCAAAATAAAAACGTTTCTGATTTCCTTTAATATCCGATTCGTACCGAAGCCCTACAGAAGTTTCGTCCCAAAAAAAAAAAAATGTATATAATATACATACACCCGAACTGGGTTTTCGGTCGAATTATAAATTTGTAATATGGAATGTTTACTTTTTGAAACGTTTCGTTTTTATGAGCGCGACAAATCGGCGCGTAAAAAAGTTGAGATACGTGACGCGAATGAATGCCTTTTCTCGCATTGAATATTATTCCGGAGTGCCTAAAAATAAATATTTATTATCGAGAAATAAAACGCTATTATTTTTATACGCGAATTCGTCTGAAGAAACTTTTGTAAAATAACATTTTCGTCCGAGTGTTATATATTTTTTACTTTGTCGCGGAATTTATTCGATAATATTATGAATTCATGAGTATTTCAGTATTAAAAAAAAAATGTGTATTTCTTTTGCGAAATTTTCATATAAAATGTTTAGTATCCATGTTCTATACATCACATGATAATAATGGTACTTTATCTAGCGCAGTGAATTCACAAAATTTATTTTAACAACCGTCGATTTTCAACTACGTATTCAATACCTATGTTTGTCAAATTTATTTTTTTTACATAATAACAATTTGTATAAATATATTTGTGATTACAGGCGTAATTACATCATGAATATAAAATGCTTATTTATTTTATGATTTTCCGAGGAGAAATTAAATTTTTCTGGCAATTTTCATTTTAATTCAAGAGTAGGCGAGTTTTTGAGAAATGCGCAAAAAAATCATCATTATGAACGAATTAATGCAATTTTTTTTCGTTCGTTGTCCTACACTCAATTAAATTTTCGACAGTATGAAAATGTGAAATAAAAATTTATTTCAAATTCGCTTACTTGCTAATTGACTCGATTTATTTCGAAAATGAGATAAATATTTTTGATACAGATTTTATACTCCAAATTCAACCTTTTTACACTTCAAATTCGACCCTTTTAACTTCAAATTCAACCTTTTTACCCTTCAAATTCAACACTTTATACTTAAAATTAAACCTTTTACAAATCAAATTGAACCATCTCATTTTTTTAAATTATTTAAGGAAAAATATAAAAGGAACGTCAGGTACATCAGGTTTATGATATTTATTTTCATGTTGATTTATTTTAAAAAATAACTAACTATGTATAATAAAAAAATGTGAAAATCACTAAATGAGATTATTAAAGTCAAATTGAAGAATAGTGTTAATTCATGGATTACTATGACGTCGATCAATAATATTTTTCAATTATTGAATTTGATTTGTAAAAGGTTTGATTTGGAACTTAAGTGGTTTGAAAAATATTGGATTAGATTTGAAGTGTGAAAATCATAATATGTACTTTTTCATATATTATATAAAATTTTAATATGTCACAGTGAAAATATTTTATCATTGAAAGCATATTTTTTCCTAATTATGAAAAAAAGGCCAAGTTTTTTTATAAAGCACCAAAAATTAGATAAGACATATTTCGACATAAAAATCTTTATTTCTGTACAGATTCCTTATACTGAAAATATACTTTCATAATAGCACATATATACCCACCAAAAACCGTGTGAATCATAAAACTCATGAAAGCAATGTCGCAAGACGTATTAAGCATCCATAATTAGGTGCCTCAGTGGCGCCGTCATATCTTTCTCACAGAAACTTGAAATGAAAAGAAATTAAACGCAACAGAGAGAAAAGAAGCACTACTTATATTCACCCATACTTTTCTTTACGAGCGAGCAAAACTTACACATACACATTCGTAAAAGGAGGAAATCCCAAAAGACCGACTTTTTCATTATTATCGAAAAGTTTTCGCGAACGTTCCCATTTAAAAATATCATTCAAAAAACATTAAAAAATTTGAGCGTAATATTTAAAAAAAAAAATCGAATTTAAAAAAAAATTAAAAGCACTCAAAGTACTAAAAGTAGCGCACCCACTTTTTTTCCAGCACACACACATACAAACGAACACGTAACGCGACGAATGTAAAACCCTTTGAGAGCCGCTGCAATTACGCAAAAGCTTCTCCGTTTTTATTTTCTCACGTCGCTTTTTACCCGTTCCACTTGACCGACTAAAGACGAGAAACACGTCCCCGCGCGTAAAAGTGTGCACTGCGAGACATTCGAAAACGTTAAGCGAAAATGAGACGGGGGGGAAGATGGCGGCGATGTGGAGAAGGTGAGGGTCCGTGGGAAATTCGAGACCGATCGAAGGTGACATTTTTTTTTTGAGTTTTACTTTTTTCGTGATGGTTTCTGGTTCGAAAGGTGATGGTGTTCGTTTGTGGGCGAGGTTTTGTAGTGGAACAGAAAGAGTGTGAGGGACAATGACAATGTGAACGATAATTTAGACAATAGTTTAAGTGAAGATTTGGTTCGAGCAACAATTTAAATGATGGTTCAATTAAAAATTGAATAATGTTCCAAAAGACAGTTTGAGTGACAACGGCAATGTAAATGATAATGTGAGTGAAGATTTAATCGATGATTCGAGCTACAATTGTGATGATGATTAAAGCGAAAATTTGAGTGATGATTCAAAAGACAATTTGAGTGGTAAGGATAACTGAAGCGATAATTTTGACAACAATGTGAATGAAGATTTGAGCAGTTTGAGCGACAATTTAAATGATGATTCAAGCAAAAATTTGAATGAAGATCCAAAAGACAATTTGAGTGACAATGATAACGTAAACGATAATTCGGACAGAAATGTAAGTGAAGATTTGAGCGATTATTCAAGCAAAAATTTAAATGAAGATCCAGAAGACAATTTGAGTGACAACAACAACATAAGCGATAATTTGGATAACAATGTGAATGAAGATTTGAACGAATGTGAAAAATTATTTAAGCGATCACACGAGTGGCGATTTGAGTAAAAAATTAAATGACAATTCAAACAGAAATTTAAAAGACAATAATCATTGTGAAAAATTTTGAAAAATTATCTATGTTCAGTTTAATAGAATTAATATGATTGAACGTATTAGTAATGTTTGATTTAGTTTTATGATTTGAAGATAAACGGCATTTATTGTGATAAGTATGGAGTCATAATTCTCCGATGTTGATATGGGGATTTGAGATTATTAAGCTTTTTGAATGTTAGAATTTTCTTCGAAAAATAGAGAAAAGCAATCTTTGAGGTTAAATTGTATAGTGGATGAAAAAATTTGAAATGAAATTTAAATTATTTGAACAATGTTGATCAAATTTTGGGAATTATATAATATATATAGAAAGTATTATATAATAGTTATATCCAGATGAAAATAATTCACAGAAATTATAATATTAGTTTTCTTAGAAGTAAGAGATCTAGGTATTTTTAATTAATTTAAGAGAGATTCTCGAGCGTTATCAAATTTCTATTTATTCTGGATTGTACTCTGTTCAGTAAAAAAATAAATAAATTTCAGTTAGTTGAAAAATTCAAAGAACCATAAAAATAGATTTGAAAACATCTTTTAAAACAAAAATATTGAAGTTAATTTTAAATACTAGAACCAATTTAATCGCATAAGAAATATTTCAAATATATTGAATTAAGTTAAACTTATCCAAAAAAGAAACATTATATAACATTATCTCTAATAAAATTTACACAACCGAAACAGTTTAAACACGAAAATACATCAAATTCCAAATAAATCAAACAAAAACAATCCACACAACAACAAAAAGTCAATCCGCCCGTATAAATTATCTGCGTACATATTTTTTCACATTCCAAAACAAGGTTAGACATAAATAAGGGGTCGTCCCTCTGTAAAACTGAACCCTCCCCCCCCCCCACCCCGGCATTCAGCCTAGGTGAATTATGAAAATCGCATTTATCGCCGCCACTGGCGCGTGAAAGTATCGCTGTCTCTTTCTATTACGGTACGTTAGCATTGTGCGTCTCTCTCGCGCGCCAGTGGCGTCCCGGCGTTTATTTATTAATGAGCAAAAGTTGGCGACTTAATTAGAACGAAATGCTAATCGAGTTCTTTCTGCTGAATTTCGGCCCCCCTGAAAACGTCTACAGATGTAACGTTAATTATCTTGTTTTATTATATACACGGCGGCGCTAAAGGGCGAATTAACATATTAAAAACCGAGCGTTTTTTTTTGTTGTGCTTATTTATTTTGTCTAATGACTTTTTAATGTTGCTGCAGTGAAACGATTATTAATTTTCGCTGATATCGATCTGCATGATAATGGACGTTGCGTTCCGCGTTATCTTTCAATGATTGAATTGTAATGTGCTGAAATGTTAATGTGTATGTAAATTATAGTTCTGTGGTTTTTTTTTATTGAAAGGTAATTTTTTTTCAAATGAAATTGAATTCAAATCCGAATTGGATCAAATTATTTTTATATTTGAGGTTTTTAAATTTTATTTAAAAATCATTATAAAATTAAAAGTTACTTATGAAATACTTAATAATAATTAATTAAAATAAAAATCGTTTACAATCTTCTTATTATATGGAAGGTGCGTTCCAAAGACTAACGTGTAAAAAAATGTATGATGACCATATGAAAATTGAAGAAAATAGGTTCCATCAGTATATTTGGATAGAAACTACATCCAAATGTACTTTATAAAAATGTGTAATCTTAAAAAATTTCACCATGAAAAAACATCGAAAATTTACATCTTTCCATTATCGAATAATAATACTTTTCAAATGAAATAACCTTGTAAAAAATCATCAGTTCTTCTTCCTTGAACCATGTAAAAAGAGGATTAGGTGTATTGCTTTATATTTTTACAAATATACTAGTAGAATTCACAAAAAAAATTGTATTACTTTATTTTAACTACTACTATTTTATTTTAGATTACTTTTTTGTAAAAATCGTATTATTCTCTCGAATGATTTCAAAATTGATTAAGAACAAACGTACTATTTCGAACTGAAACCCAATCCACATCCAAAAGTTAACAACATTCATCCAATATTAAACACACCCTATTACAATTCATTCCAGCCCGAAGCGCAGGAGCGTCCCAAATTAAAATACAAACAGCCTTAAACAGCAAAAAACCGAAACGAAAGCGTTCTCAAACATTCAATTTCATTTTTATTTTTTCACAAACGGCTCCCGAAACGTTCGCCGAACGACCTCACCTACATTATTGATGATTCCGCGGCCATTTATCGCACACAATATACGCTTTGTTTTCCTCTCGGAGAACTATGCGCACATTTTTTGCCCGTATATTTTATTTCATTTTATTTTTTGCCTATACCGCCTAGTTTCCGCGAAATTTTCGCCCTCCGTAGCGAAAAAGGGCATCGCCGAAATTGGGACCCCGAAATGGGGCACTTACACGGGGCCCACCGGCTCCCGAAGACGTCTGGCAGGTAATGGGTTTTCTAAATTGTTTTCTACAGACTACAGAGAAGGGAAAAAATAGAAAAATAGTAGATAAAATTGCTTGACGAGCGTAGCTAGTCCTAATCTCGCTGCGTATCTATCTTCCGCGCGGCCATATAATGTAGTGTTTTCGAGAAAAAGGTCTTTTTCTATGCGTCCGTCTACCTCTGTGTCTGTTCTAACGTATTCGCGTCTACCTCTGGATCAGGGATGTTGAATCTGTTTAATAGGAAGGTTTTTATGATCGTCGTATATAGACTTTGTAATATATATATAGATAGTATGCAGTATGTAGTATGTAGTATGTAGTATGTATTATAGTATGTAGTATGTAGTATGTATTATAGTATGTAGTATGTAGTATGTATTATAGTAAGTATGTATATATGGACTTAGTAGACTTTCGTACTATCAGAGTCTTGAAATCTGATTTTGAAATTCTTGAATCGTTATATTTTTAGGTCAGATTATTTTTTTAAGCCTTACTTATCACATACAAAATTCTTTATGATTATTACTGTAATAATTTAAATTTATTATTTCATTACAATAAAAAAACCCCAACTGATTGAAAAAAATGATAATATTATTCATTTACTAGTAGATAGGCCCGATGTAAATAACATCGGCTGTGGATTTTTTATGAAACGGAAAACGATAAAATGTGAAAACCCGTTTATGTGAACCTGATTTGAATATTTAATATTTAATAAATGAAATCAAAATAGTTCATTTGTTATTGTCACCAGACGTCATATAGGCAAGACCAGTTGCGAGCGTCATTCGAAACCACAGACACTCAGACACACAGAAATCCGTGATTATATATAGGGGATATCTGTATTGATAAGCTCACCGAATACTGCTTAAATCTGATGATTGATCCATTTTACATATCTAAACTTTTAATTGATTGAATAAAAAAATGTTAAATAAAAAGGATCTTTATATAACTTTAAATAAAAAATAAAAAATTCCAATACAATTAAAACTCAGATAACTTTAAACATAGTGATTAAAAAAGATAGCTTTCAAGTAACTGAAAAACTGAGTAATTTATTCGAATCACGATTGGTTTCATTCGCTGACCTCGTTTCATGTCACTTAACTTCGATGATACGACTAATGGACTTGACTTAACAAAAAACATCCACTACTTATTTTTTCAATTACTTACGATTCTAAATCATAAAACTATTTACTACTGCTGTTACTTTTCAAAATTTAAAATATTATATTATAGTTCAATTCACATTGATAAGACTCAAATAGATTTCGACTAAATTAACGAACATCCCTTTTCATCACCGAGCACGTCTCATTCAGAACTGTTTATGAAATATGAATAGTTGGCCACCCCTGTCCTATACCCACTATGTCTGTCTATCTATCTGTCTGCCCGTCCTCGTGAAAAGGGGCAGATTAAGGAACAAACGAATGCGTATTTACGAGTAATGAAACCCCTCCTAAGGTCGTTTTCGAACTCCACTTTTTTATGTATATATATAAAATATATATATACACAGCTGACATATGTTTCATTCTAAGTATCAATTTCGTTTATTTTGTCTTATTTCGTCATACAATAAAGGATCAAACGACGGCCCGATTGATTGTGTCAATTTGTCGTATATAATCGATAACTTTTATATTAAAATTGATGAAAATAAATGGTATATAATATACTACACACTTATAAAAGCTCACATCAAGAACATTCGCTCAGTTCTAAAACTAAACTATAACTTTTCAATGCGAAAGAAAATAGTTCGGTAATTTCTCGTGAAACTCGAGTAATTTAATTCGTCGAATACGCTACATGTATTTAGTTTTTGGACTTCGTCAAAGCGTATCGAAATATATACTTTGAATTAAATGTATTATTATTCGGGGCAAAGGATGGAAGAGGAGGGGAGGGGTTAAATTTCTTTGATCAAAAAATAAAGTTTTGCCAAATAAGTGATATAGGGGCGCTATTTGACATCGGGCGTTTTTCAATTACTGAAGCATGAAAGAAATTTTTATTACACAATAATAATAATATTATATTTAATATGAATGCGAGCTTAAATTTTCGCCTCCGAAACGTTTTCTTTGTATTATACCGAAAATATTTTTAATAATATTTTCGCAAGACAGGCATACGATTGAAAGAAAGTATAAGAAAATTTTTAAAATAAAATTTCTTTGAACTAATACGTTTTATTTTGCAAAAAAAAAAAATCATATGCACGTTTTGATTATTCTAAGCTGAAATGAATATTAAAAGATTTTTTATAAAAACTTGTAACGATATTTTTCAATTTGGAAAATTTTATACGTCAAATAGTGTATGTCAAAAATTTTACATATAATATTTTTGGAGGTTAATTTAGTTTAAATAAGTTTGGGTTGGGTTAGGTTTTTTTCAGCAATTTTATTTATTTTGATCGTAGTTTTGTGTTGAGTCAAATTTATAGACTAATAATATAATATAAAGTAAGCCCCTCTATAACGTCCCCCCTATTTCGTTCAAATGCATTCAAATTCAAATTTTTTTCAAATACATTTGAAACAAGCAGTTAAGACGTATCCAAAAAAAAATTAAAATTGAAAAACCTTAACCCCCTATAACGTGGAATGTATAATATCTTGACGTTATAGGGAGCTTACTGTACATTGTCTAAAAAGTATATAAAGAATATTCCTAGACATTCATATATTACTATATAATATAAATTCACTGGGAATCGTAACGTATATATTTCCAGTACGGCTTTTGTTTTTA
>JAOXNN020000029.1:4551222-4563212 GCA_028571205.2 Hydropsyche betteni | reverse complement strand
TTCATATTTTATCGTTTTCCGTTTCTTAACAAATCAATACCCGATGTTATTAACATCGGGCCTATATACTAGTATATATATATATATACATATACATATACATATACATATACATATACATAATCTAGTTTTCATTCGGCGTCCTTTCGGCGAATATTCCATCGCGGTTTTTCCACGAATATAATTACGCACTCTGTTTTCAATTTGGGCAGGCGCGTTTGAATCCTTTCCCGCCGGTTTTTCGTATTTTTCGGTTTTTTGTTTTCCGTTTAATTTTATTTCTTGTTTATTAATACGGAAAGCGCGCGGGCGTTTAATTCGTTGAAAATTGCGGCGTTTAATTAAATGATGTGTGTTCTGAGCGCGCGGAACGGTTGTTGAATTGTGGGATTTGTTGGTTATTAAACGTGAGATTTGCCGATTTAGTTCTTGGAGTTTATCTGTAAGATTGTATGTATTATATTTCAGGGGTGAGGATTCTAAGTGAACATGAGCGTATAATATAGAAAATTATGGGTATAAACTCGTCTTATGTTCACCTTGGACCTTTTGTATTATATTTTACAATATTTACTTTGCTTAAAATAGTAACGGTTTAGTTCATAGAATTATCTGTGAAAATGTATATTTTTCAGGGTAAATTTTCATAATAAATGTGTGCGTACGAAAAAAAAATATGAGCTTAAATTCGTCTTACGCTTACCTTGAAAAATTTTAATTATATTTTAAAATATTTACTTTTAAAGTAGTACTGATTTAGTTCATAGAGTTTATCTGTGACAATGTATTTTATAAACTGTGGGGTGAGGACTCATAGTGAACGTGAGAAAATACAAATGTATGAACATATCTTGTGTTCACTTTGAGACTTTTTACTCTTAATATTTTAATTATAATATTTCCAATAGTGCCGATATATTTCATGGAGTTTTTAAATGAAAATGTATATATTTTAGAATGAGAACTCATGGTGAACATAAGCATATAAAAACGTATGAGCTTAAAATTTTTTACGTAAACTTCAAGTTTTATTATTCTATTATAAAATTTTCACTTCATTTTAATTATTTTTATAATATTTTAAATCATCATTAATAACACTTTCAATAATTTCCAGTAATTCTTTAACTTTTTTTAACCAAAAATACACATCATCAACATAACATGGCATTTTCCAATCAAACAATACTACTTCTATTGTTCCAGGAATTAAATTGCCACGATAGCATTTATCCCGGATTGCTTAACATGAAAATTCATTACGTTCTGTTCGAAAGATTTGATAGTTTGCTTTGTAATGTTTGTATTATAATTAAGCTTACTAAGAAAACTTACAATCACTACTACTGCGTAATATAATATTATTTATATTTACTAATTAAATATAATGGAATAAAATGGATTTATAAATGTCATGAAATGATGGACAGATTATATTTAAAAGCATTTAAAGTAAAGATAGAAATGGAAGACGATTGGAAAGGTCCCCATTTATAAGTGGATATCGGATTTAGAATTGAATAGTGGATAATGAACGTTATTCAAATATCGTTCTATAATTCCTAAGATAAAACGTATGACGTTGATTCAATTTGTTTATTTATTCTAACTCACACGATCAATACAACAAAGTAAATGTGTCGACAATTTTGTACCTATTAAATTCCGTTGTTATTTTGTAGTGTTTATACATTTGTTCTAGAATAATATACCAAGTCAGCCAATGTTTGTTTATTCTATTGTACAAACATTATTACATGCAATGCTTAACATTAACAATACGAAAAAATGATAACAAGTGACATAATATTTCATCATTCTAAATAAAAATAAAAAATTCTGTATCTTTTGACAATTCATATAAAATTAATAATTCGATCGATGTTGAACAATCATATTTTGACGGGTTGAAGTCAAAAATCTTTTCAAAACAATATTGTTTTATTACTTTGAATATACAAATTAATCCAAAAATAAAATAAATTCAACAAATGAGTTTACTCATTAGAGTATTGATGTTCAATCTTTTTTAAAACAAAAAAGCTATTAGTAAAAAATTATGTTTTAATCAGTCTTTTATCTTTTATTAATTTCTTATCTATTTATTACAAAAAAAAGGATCAAAAATCTATATTCCCTATGAATTTTTCATAATTAGTAAAAAATACTCTAAAAAATATCTGATTATTGAAAATGTTTATTTTCTTAATCAAAATATTTTTAAAATCAGGAAATAAATATGGAATTTTAAAAAGCTGAAAAAATTTGATGGTCAGAATTTTAATCGTGTTTTGGTCAAAATATTTGGTCAGAATTTTAATCAAAAATGGTCAAAATAAATTGATGAATTGTCAGAACAAAATAATAAATGTTCAGAATTTAATAGCGAACCGGTCGGAATAGGTTAGGTTAGGTTAGGTTTCTTAAAATTATTCTGACCATTTAATATAAATTCTGACAAACCCAGTTAAAATTCTGACCATTCAATATTTTTTCTGACCTTTTTGATTAAAATTCTGATCAACGTCAAATAAATTCTGATAAATGGGATAAAAGTTCTGATCGAAATCGTATTTAAATTCTGACCATTTGAATAGTAGCCTTTTAAAAATCCGACAGGTATTTTTAGCGATTTTTCAAAAGCTGATATATTGACCTGTAGTATTAAAAGGGCCTTTAATAATCAATTCTCATTAAATTTTATATTCAATTCATAGTGAAATTTAAAAAAAATAGACAACCCTTATCCAAACTACCCGATATTAGAACCACACCCAAAAAACGACTCATAAACGAAAACCTATCATTAAAAAAACTACTCACACTCCACTACTTACTCTTCACTACCATCGAGCGGCACTCACACTCGACCACATAATTCTCGGCACATTTAAAACCTCCTCCAATAATTCCGCAAACACCCCCTATTCCAGGCACTGCGAAAACACTACAACCCCATTAACGAGCGACCCGGCTCACATTTTAAAAACCCCTGACGCGCTATACGGCCAAATTTATATTGGAAAATAAGGGCGGAACGTCGCGGAAAAGCGGCTTACACACAAATATTATTAGTGCACGAAAGGGAGCGTAAAATGAAGCCTCGCAAAACGAATAGTGTGGCAGTGTCTCTCTTATAAATTATAGCTGCGGCTCCGCACTAATTAAATTTTCCGAAAGATTAAATATTTAAATTGTGGCGCAAGACGCTCCGAAATGTGTACACATTTCGAATCGCTCGAAACGACCCGTTTATTACTCGTGAATTTGTATATAATGCGCGGCAGTGGAGTGCCGATTTATGTTATGACGGGCGGGGGCGTGTTTGCGTTTCATTTTCGTTCGGGTGTTTGTTCGGTGGTTTGAGTTTGGCGCGAAAAAGTTCGGCGATGTAGATGGCTTTATCAATTGGGGGGCTCGGCGGTAAATAGTGGTAAGCGACGTTTGTCACTTTTGGAGATATTAAAAAAAAAAACGGATTTCTAAAAAAAGTTTAAATGCAAATGAACACTGGGAGTAACCCGACTTAGAACTGTCATCTTTTGAAAGAATGTGGGATTGTTTATTGATTTTTGTAGTAAACGTACTAATTTTTGTAGTAAATAAAAAAAATTCAATCTTGTAATTTTGGCGCTTACCATTATTTACAGCCGAGCTCCTCAATTCGCGATATACGAGGAATTTTTATTGATAAAAATAGCTGTTAATTGATGATGAATGTACAATTTTTTCACTCCGAATTGAATTTTTTGCAATTCGAAGAAAATATTTTTTATTTTAAATGGAATAAAGTAACCCCCCCTCTTTCACCTGTAACGTTCACCCCTATAACGTTTGCGGCGGTACCCCAGCATTCAAATTCAATTTTTTTTTAATTTGTTTCAAATACACTTAAAACAAACAGTTGATACATAAAAATATCTAGTATAATAAAATGTTTAACTATAATAATAACAAAATATATTTCTAAAAACGTATTATATTTTTATAAATAAAAATAATTTTTCCCTGATTTCCCATACCATATAAAAAATAAGATTTATTATTTTCGTAACAAGCCATTATTTTTTTTCATCATATTCTTTTTGTATATTTTAAGCCCTACTTATTACATATACGACTCGATTGCTACATTACATATATCCTCTTATTATAAATATTATATATCACTCACAAATACAATTCGCATCAAACCTTCATAAAAAAAAACGGCAAAATATTGAATCACAATTTTAATAATTAAAATTTGGTCACTCACTTAAATATTGGTCACAATTTTAATTATGTTTTGTTCGGAATATTTTGGTCAGAATTTTTATCAAAAACGATCAGAATAAAATGAATTGTCAGAATAAAATAATAAATGGTCAGAATTTAATAAAGAAACGGTCAGAATAGATTAGGTTAGGGTTCTTAATATTATTCTGACCATTAAATAAAGATTCTGACAAATCCTGTTTGACCATTCAATATTTATTCAGACCCTTTTGATTAACATTTTGACCAACGTCAAATAAATTCTGATAAATGGGATAAAAATTCTGACCAAAATCGTTTTTAAATTCTGACCGTTTAAATAGCGGTCAAAAAAAACCAACATAAATCGATAAACAGGTGTACCAAACAATCGCCACTATGTAACACCCCACATCGGTTCACGGTCGGAAAAACCCTCGCACAAACACGCACAAAGCACAAGATGTACACGGGAAAATCTATGGTGTGTCGTCCATCATAGCATTTGCTGATGAGGTCCGGACCCCGTGAAATATGTCCGTGGAATATTCTCCGAGGTCAGGGGATACGGCCGCCATTTATTTCGCGGAACGTATGCGTACACTTTTTCCCTTTGGCACATGTGCGTCGGGCCAATTGCTAAATTATTAATATCGAGTGTTTTGCGAGATGTTTTTTGGATTTGTATACGATTGGGAGTTGTTGAGGTTAAATTTTTTGGGGCCATGTGGAAAAATTTGGAATACAGATTTTACCCTCCAAATTTTACCTTTTATACGTCAAATTCGATATTTTTCAATGCGAAAAGTTGAATTTGGTTTGTAAATGGTTTAATTTTATTTATAAAAGGTTGATTGAATTTGAAATGTAAAAAATGTATTGTGGTTTCGATTTTTGAGGCGCAGTTGAAAAATTTGGATTACAAATTTTACCCTCCAAATTCTATTATACCTTTTATAGATCAAATTCAATATTTTTCAATTCGACAAGTTGAGCTAGATTGGAAAATGATTTTAAAATGGTTTAATTTGATCTGTAAAAGGTTGATTGAATTTAAAATTTAAAATTAGTATTGTGATGGTTTGATAATAAAGGAATAGTTAAAAAATTTAGGATTACAGATTTTATCTTCCAAAATCGACCTTTTATATAGAACAAATTCAATATTTTTCAGTTTAACATAATCTTACCTAACCTTGAATTTGATTTGTAAATTATTGGATTTGAGTTTATAATAATTTAAATTGATCTGTAAAAGGTTGATTGAATTTAGAATGTAAAATATGTATTATGATGGTATTGATAATTAAAACATAGTTAAAAAATTTAGGATTACAGATTTTATCTTTCAAATTCTACCTTTTATATAGAAGAAACTCAATATTTTTCAGTTTGGTAAAATGAATTTGACTTGTAAAGGGTTGATCAAATTTGGAGTATAAAACTTGTACTGGGCCTATTATCGATTTTGATGTGGAAGTATCAGTGTCAATTGAAGTTGTATGAGTGAATTGAAATATCTTCGTGAATTCAATAGGAAATTGTGATGGTTTCAATTTGAATAGTTGAAAAGTTTGGAATATTGTATGTCTGTTATTAATTTTGATATGTGAACGTGAAATGTGTTTCAATTGAAGTGTCAAGTTAAGAAATTAAAAATATATTTTTAGAAATACGCTGGTTTATTAAAAAATTATTGAATATTGGATCCACAATTCACAAAAAAAATCATCGCCATCACGAGAAAAAATTCATTTTAAAACCATTTCTAAAATATTCACATCAAAACACTCAAAATTAACCATTTTCACATCAAAACGCATTAGCCCACTATACGCCAAATCGACGCTTCTAACGGAAAATTCGAAATCGCACCCAAAAATAGAGTTCGATCCGAAATCCGCTCACCATATAAATAAATATAATGCGACATGCAAAAACGACACGATTTATCACTCTCACATTCGCTGATGGCAAAGTCCTACCCTCCCACCAGATTATTTCGTTCCAGGAGAAAAACTACCCTGTACCCCCGAAATGTATATTCGCACGATGAAATATGCACCCGATAAATATGTATGTACCTAATGTGTGCGTATATTCACTTTTATGTACGTTCGTTCACTTTCGCATGGGGGAGACTCTGCGAGTTCGTCGCATTCTTTTGTTGGATGAGATCTACAATTTTATATATGTATATATCAGTGTATTTGTGTTATGAGACGTTTATTTTATTATTTTTAATGTGAAAAATGCAAAAAAAAACTTGCGTTTTACATGAAAAATGCAAAATCTTGCATTTTACATGAAAATGCAAAATCTTGTGTTTTACATGAAAAATGCAAAATCTTGCGTTTTACATGAAAAATACAAAATCATGCGTTTTACGTGTACAATGCAAAAAATCTTGCGTTTTACATGAAAAATGCTAAATATTGCGTTTTACGTGAACAATGCAAATAATCTTGCGTTTTAAACATAAATGTAAAATCGTGCGTTTTGCGTGAACAATGCAAAAAATCTTGCGTTTACATAAAAAATGCAAAATCTTGCGTTTTACGTGAAATTTAATATCATTTATTAGTATGTTATTCTTTTTGTTGGTCAATACTTAAAAAAAAATATTTATTAGTAATTAAATGTTTAGTATCATCTTTGAAATATACAAATTGAGATGTTTTAAAACATAGGTATGTATGGAATGTTGAAAAACTTGTATTTCCGAGATAAAAGTTTCATCAATGTGATTAAAAAGGGCATTGTGGACCAAAAACGTAAGATTCGATTTTGCAAATTATAAAATAGCACATTCTATAAAATAAAAGTTTGAGTGTCGTGATTTTGATACAGATGTCAAATTTTGCTTCAATTTTGCTAGTTGTATTTTTCATCAAAAACGCAACTACAAAAATGTTACGTAACATACATATAGACTAGGGATGTCAGATTTACCAAAACCGATTTTTATTTACCGGTAAATAACCGATAATTTGAATCACACCAATGTCATCCCTAATACAAATAGCAACCAATACTCCAAACTGAACAAATCGTTTATATTAGACACAAAATTAGCGAAGTTTCCCCCGTAATTTATATTTACTATTTCTCCACGTACGCGCACATGCAGAGTCTACGCCTTTAGATTTGTTTTCCCGAATTTTTCCCCCGGTTCGTTTCCATAGTTTTCCGGAGCACGAGGACATTCATCCATCACGATGTGCTCCTTTTCTATCTGTGTGAATGCATCCTGCGAGCGCAAACCTCGTAACTGACGCTTTTCCGGAAGGATAACGATTTTTCCGACACGCTGACGTGTTTCGTATGAAACGCTAAGCGTGAAATTTAATCACTCTCGAATGCGAAATGTTTTTTTTTTTCGTATGTCAGAATATACAATTTTTATTGTATATATTAATATTTGGCTTTGGTTGTGGAAGTGAACTATTTTTTTTTATTATTATTTTTTTCAATTAATTCATACTTTGATTTATCACGATTATTTGATCTTTTGAATTGAAAATATTTTATGTTGTATCTAACTTGTAATTTTATTTTTTATTTTATAAGATTTAATTTTTTTTTCAAATTAAATGAATATCTTAAATGATACAGGAATATAAATTTTATTATTAAAATATATGAGAAGTCGATGATTTTCAATTTTAAAAATATTATGAAAAAATTTCAAATAATATATTTTTCATTTTCAAAGGTCTAACAATTACATAAAGATAATCTGAATGTGTCCATATTATCATTTTGTTGTTTTCACTACTCAATACTCATAATTACCTAATTTTTTTCAATAGCAAGTGACTTAAACCACTGTTTAAATAAACATGAACCAAATCAACTCATTCTTAACTAAAGATATTCAATGACAATGATAAAAACAACTTATAATCTGAAGAAATTATAATAATATATAAAAAAAATTTAAAATAGACTATTCCCAATATCAAAGATATTTATATAGAAATATTACAATTTACTCCGAAAAAACCATTGAAAAAAACCCCAAATTTCCAATATACACTTCAAACAACCTAAACTTAGAAATAAATCAATTTTAATACAGTGTCAATATTTTCAATATTGACAATGAAAATCATTCAGTGATACACATTGAAAATACAAAACAAACTTCGAGTCGGATTCGACACTGAAAACATTTACAAACAAAAATAATAAGGTGCGAATTTTCGCCGATATAGAAAAGTGCGGGTATAAGTATGGCGGGTATTGTCGACAAGACGTTTTTGCGAAAGTTCGATCCGACGTGGCAATATGAACCGGATCGTGTCTTGACATTTCCTGTTTTGGCCAAAATCGAAAACGACGACTGTGCGAAAAATATTACCAGATTTTCCGAGGGAAACTCGCCCGGACAGCGTTTTCTTCGATACAAAAATAAACTCGCGCCGTGTGTTTGTGTTAAATATTTTATTTTTCTATTTTATTTGAATAAGATTATTTTATTCGAGTTTAATAGTTCAAATGTTGAATATTGTCAAAAATATGAAAGTTAAGTGACGTATGAAACGGTCCATGTTTTTTTTTACTAAGAACTATTTATTCAATATAAAGAAAATTCACTGAAAATTTGACATATTTTTGTTTAATTTATACTTTTTTTTTCAACTAAGAAAAATTGCATCATTGCCAAATAAAATCATATTTATCATAGTGAAAAATAATTAACATTGATTAGATCATAACACGAAATATCAGATTTTTATTAGTAACAAATAAAACATTATATTTTTTTCAATTTAAAATTCAATCCAAATATTCATAATTATCATAAAAAAGATTGAATTTAATAATGTTTTAGAGATTACATGAATCATATTTCGACAAAAAACTTTCAATATAGATTCCGCAAAACGCCATTAAAAATATACTTCCACCGATAATACAATACATTTTCACTATAAAATATTCACCGCCATCATAAATTTCGAAGAATACTCATATAAATAATTCGTATTGAAATCCGGCTCACAACTCAATAAAATACCCTTGAGGATGTAAAAAGGAGCACTTACAACATATATCGAGAACTTGTGTGTATAAGGTCTTCGATAATTGGCACAATTCATAAAGCCGTCGCCATCAAACGTTGCCGTCCCTAACTTGTCCCAGTGTCGTTCGTTTTATCCCAATTGGGTCGAGTGGATACAAGAAAGAGGAAGAAAAAAGGAAAATCTTGGAAAAAGCAACGAAGGAAAACTCGGAAACGTTTCATAAACACATATACTGAGAATTAATTTGATAAATATTAATTTAATCTATTAATATAAAGTTTTTTTACTCCAAATTGGCACTTTTTCATTTCAAATTAGCAATTTTTCATTTCAAAGTAACACTTTTTCAATTCAAATTAGAATTTAAAAAAGGTTAATTTGAAATGAAAAATTGTTACTTTGAAATGAAAAATCACTAATTTGAAGTGAAAAAGTGCTAATTTGAAGTAAAAAACGCGTATAACTAAGTTGACCATATGACATGTTTTCGCCGGAACTGTCCCGTTTTTTTCGTGTCTTGTTTTCATCCCGTCGTTTTCGTAAAATTGTTTGATTTATTCCCGTTTTTTCGGTTCATATATTTAATTGTAAAATATAATTTTTTATTATGTTTTTATACTTTGTTTGACGCTTGACGAGTTGACCCCTGATGGGTTAACCCTGGAAGGTTTGACCCCTGACGAGTTGACCTCTGATGATTTGACCCCTGACGGGTTGGCCTTTGACAGGTTGACGTCCCGTCCCGTATAAGCGTCCCGTTTTGGGTCCTGAGAAATACGGGCACCTTATGATATATAACAAAATTCAAATTAAAAATTTCCAAACACGTTTTTTACAAAACCTCAAAATTTCTCCCGAAAGAACCTTCACACAAAAAAAATCTCGGTATCAATCACATACGAATGAATGCAAACATTTTTTTTATCCCCATAGAAAGATACGTCGGAAAAGCGCGGGAAAGCTCGCCGCCCGATTTTCCGCGCTTTGAAAACGCACCCCGCGAAAACTGTGCGGATAAGAGAGCCGAAATAAAATAAAACCGAAAAAGGACGCGGTGGAAAATAAAAAAAAAAAAAAAACGGAAAAAGGTCGGAAAAGCGGATAATTCGAGCGAGTGCGAAAGAAACATCTAATAACCGAGCTTTTAATATGGCCGACCCATTCATAGTCTCGTTTCGTCTTTCGCTTTTTCGGAGGCTTTCGCGCGTACTGCTGTTTTGTTTGAACGGCGAGAGCGATACTGTCTCTGAAATATATTGGTTTTTATTTTCTGCGAAATTTTTCAATGTGGAAATTGCGATTTTTCATCTTGTTATTGGCGATGTGAGGTTTCGTTATTTTTTCATGTGGTACGTAAAAAAAATTAATGTCGTTTTCGTTCGGGTGTATTTTTAGTCATTTTATTCGAAAATCGTTTAACTGATCGATGATTTGTGTTATTTTTTTTTTATATGATCTTGACATGTCTACAAAATAAATGTCGTTTTCGCTCGATGTGTTCTTAGTCTTTTTTATGAAAATTTTATTACGGATCAACGATTCTATGAATTTCATTCATGAAATTTTGTTATAAAAAAATAATGTCTGTTATTTTCATAGCTTTTAAATTGTATTCAAAAACTGATTCGTGTATTTTAGTTTTATTCGTTCTTTTCGTTTGACATGTTATTATTGCAAATGGATATTTTTTTCCAATAATCTTACCAAAAAGTAAGTTCTATGAATTTATTTTCAAAAACACTCAAAGTATTACGTATATATTATTTTTCCATACTAATGAGTGATAATTATGTGTAAATAAACATTCACTACCTGAATTGGTGGAAACATATTCATATCACATAAAACATACTTTTATTGGAAAACCCATATTCACTCTGCTTTTGCAATAAATATAGATTTTAAATTCATATACATACATTTTTATATTTCACTCACTCTCCAAACTCACACTCACGCTCATCACACAATTCCGTCCCACAATTGAAATAAAACTCGCACAAACTTCACAATAATCGATTAAGAAAATTGAAAATAAAATTCAACAATATTCCACACACGACTCGTCCATACATCACTATATCAACATCCGCCATATTTCAGCGTGGAAAATTTTCCAGTTATCCTCCTGTGGAGAGAGTTCAGCCATTTTCAATGGCGCAGTCTGGGGGACAATTCCCGCGAGGTATCAATAGGAATATTGCGCGTAAGCGACTCTTTTTTCGCCCATAACCCGCATGTGTGTGTGTGTGTGTTGCCATTACAATTTCTTAATGGGAAAAGCTCTTAGGCTCGCATATAAAATTTACTGTGTATTTTTTATATTTCATTTCATTTTTGCGCTCCTTTCGCGAAGCGTATTGCGCAATATGGGAGATGAGCGCGTTTAATATTCGAACGAGCGAATCAACATGGCCGCTGTTTTTATTTTTATTATTTCGGATCGGTCGGATATTTTGATTCATTTGGTTAAATATGAAATATGGAGAAACGCGGATAAATCAGTGATGTGGATAATTCTTAAAAAAAATCGAAAAATTATATAATATTGTATACTCAGTAGCAGTCAATAAAATTGCAACACTTGTGAAATTTCATTTTCAACTATCTTTGATTTTTTTTACAAATCTATCTACAAAAAACGTTGTAATCCCCTATATATAATAGCGGATATCTGTCTGTCTGTCTGTCTGTCTGTCTGTCTGTGTGTGTGTGTGTCACAAT
>JAOXNN020000029.1:4536089-4546232 GCA_028571205.2 Hydropsyche betteni | reverse complement strand
GATGATGATGATGATGATGGTGATGATGATTTTTTTTTCACATCCGATGTTATTAACATCGGGCCTATATACTAGTTGAGAATAATGATGAATGCGTTGTATTTATGCGCTTGCGAAATCTTAGCTTTAATGAGTTTTATAAAAAATATTTGAAATAATACAGTAAGCCCCCATATGACATTTGCGACGATTCCCTTCTATAACGTAATTTTTTTCAAATGCAATCAAATTGATTTTTTTTCCATTTGTTTCAAATGTATTTAAAACAAGCAATTGATACTTAAAAATTTCCAAAAAAGAAAAGAAAAATGAAAATTTTTAATTTATTTATTTCCTTCAAATCGAAAAATAAAATTGAAAACTTTTAACCCCCTATAAAGTTCTTTTCTATAACGTGGAACCTATCTTGGCGGGGGGCTTACTGTAATTTATTAATATAATATTTTCATCGTATACAATAAAAATTATGTCTACAGCAAACCCCCCTATAACGTTCCCCTTATATCAGTAAAATACATCCAAATTCAAATTTTTTTCAAACGCATTTGAAACCAGCATTTAACACGTAAAAATAACCAAAAAAAACATTAAACTCCTATAACGTGAAATCTATCTTGACGATATAAGAGGGTTTACTGTATTTTGTGATACTATCAAAATTTAACATTTTTTTATAATAAGATCAAATGTGAGAACCATTCAAAGTATGAATCGACCCAAATGTCCAAAAAAAAAATTAAATTAAAAAACCTTAACCCCCTACAACGTGGAATCTATCTTGACGTATTATATTAGAGGGAGGCTTACTATATTTCGTGATACCATTAAAATTTAAGATTTTTTATAATAAGAATCAAATGTGAGAACCATTCAAAGTATGATTCGACCCAAGCGTCCCAAAAAAAAACCAAATTGAAAAGCACACGTTTAAAACGAAACTCGATCATCTCCCGAACATTCGTTCATCGGGATGAACATGCAAAGTGGCTCTGCGACAAAGTGAATATAATCTAACGTGGAATCTATCTTGACGTTATGGAGTGTTTACTGTATTTTGTCAAATTATCAAAATTAAAAAAAATATATATAATAAGAATCGGAAGCGAGAATCGTTCAAAGTATGAAACAAACCGCACACGTTCAATCGACCCAAACATCATGTTTGGATCCAATTTTGTTTTTTGGGGTGTTTGAAAAACCTCAAACAATAAAAAACCAAAGTGAAAAGCACACATTTTAAACGCAACTCGATCATCTCCCGAACATTCGTTCATCGGGATGGACGTGCAAAGTGGCTCTGGGACAAAGTGAACAGAATTTTACGTGGAATCTATCTTGACTTTATATGGGGGTTTACTGTATTTTGTTATACTATCAAAATTTAAAAAAAATTATAATAAGAATCAGAAACGAGAATCGCAAGCATGAAATAAACCGCACACGTTCAACCGACCCAAACACGATGTTTGGATCCAATTTTGTTTTTTTTTTTTTTGAAACACCCCAAAAAACAAAAAATCCAATTGAAAAGCACACATTTAAAACGAAACTCGATCATCTCCCGAACGTTCGTCCATCGGGATGAACGTGCAAAGTGGCTCTGGAACAAAGTGAACGGGCTAAGAAAGACGTCGGGAGCAGTTCGCTCCCAAATCCGACCGATAAACACGAAGCGTGTGTGTGTGTGTGTGTGTATCCCGGTTCCATTTTCCATGTGACCGGATCCCGATTGTTCCCCGGAACTTGTGTGTCTTCTTACCGGGATACCTTTGTCCCGCATGCCCGAATTGTTTGCGACGCGCGCTTGTTTGCGCTACTTTGCTCTTTATCTACGTGTGTTAAGTTGACGGCTTCGTACATTTTACATGCGGAATTAGTTTGTTTTATTTTTTTGCGGGGGAGCGATTTTTTGGGCGAATATTGTTGGGGTTGTGTCTGTTTTTTTTTGTTTTGCTTTTTATTACCACAAAATTTAAGCTTAGTTTTTGGGTGAATATTAATAAGATTTTTTTCATTACTTCATTTTGCATTGACTTCTTCTGTGATTCAAATTTTACACTCCAAAGTCAACATAATACATATATTATATTTCCTTTTTGTTGTCTGATACAGCTTTCAGACTGAAAATTTAAACTTGTGCAGTTTTTGAGTTAATATTAATGAAATTTTGTTCATCGCTTCATTTTGAAATTGACTTCTACAGTGATTCAGCTTTTACCCTCCAAACTCAACCTAACAAAAATTTTCACTTTTCATTGACTTCTTATTGCCCAATAAAGCTTTTAGACTCAAATTTTAGAATCGTGCAGTTTTTGGGTGAAGATTAATGAGATTTTGTGAGTTTTTGTTCATTGCTTCATTTTGAATTGTCTTCTTCAGTAATTTAGCTTTTACATTACAAATTTAACCTTTTGATCATCATATTCAACATTTTAAATTACACATTCAACCTTTTACAAATCAAATTCAACAGTCGCAAATTTATTTCATTCATCTTTCATGTTTTTATAATTTCACGACAAATATAAAAGAAACTTATTTTCAAATTATTTACTAAAAAAATGTAATTAGTTATATTATGTAAAAATTTGTAAAAATTACCATCTAAGATTATCATAGTCAAATTGAAGAATAGATTGTACGGTAAATTCCTCTGTAACGTCAAGATAGGTTCTACGTTATATGGGGAACGTTATAGAGGAATTTACAGTATTTCATTGATTATTATGACATCGATCTTGATAATATTTTCTAATTGTTGAATTTGATTTGATTAAGAATAAAATTCACTTGCAAAAAGTTTAATTTGAAGTTTAAAATATTTCATTTGTTTCAATGGTTGAATTTGATTTGTATAAGCTTGAATTTAGGATATAAAAGTTTTAAAACAAATAACTACTACAATTAAAATAAACATCAAATTAATTTCAAACCACACAAAATCCTCAACATCAAATCCGAATCTTCTCGCATAAATCAAAAACAATTCATTCAAAATTAATTCACACGACTCGAACCCGAATCCGCACCCTCAATACACATCCCAGAACTTCCCATAGAAACCGATGGGACAGATCCCATTAGGAACCGGAGCGGAACAACGCCATCCGTACCGTCGAGATTTATCGGACCCGAGTCCGAGTCCGAGTCCGGGTCCCCTGCAGTAGCCCTCCGGTGCAATTTGCACCGCGCCGGCGCCCGCGGGCCGCCCGCGCACCTGCGGCCGGCCCTCGCGTTTTATATGTTCGGGCATTATGCGATGTTTGTCGAGCAGTCGGCAATTTGCGTATTTTCGCCATTAAAGCGCCATTCGGAGCCGAAAGGGTTTAGGATTTATGGCCGCTGGAATGGCCCGATTGTGCGAGGTCTTATGGCCGCGCGAGGGCGGGACGATTGTGTCGTTCTAATTTTGTCCGGATGGGTTTCACTTTTTGATGGAGACAATTTGTGTAATTGATACGGTTTCTTTGTTTTGATTGTATATTTTTTTTTGAGTTGTACTTCTTATGGATGCAAGGCGAAAACGTTGCGTAACGGTAATGGATATACATATGTAACGCAATTCGTATCCGCGAAAGTGAAGTACTATTTAAATCTAGTGACTAGACGTTTACTTAAACGATACGACACTGGCGCACACCGATAGTAGCACATGAGATATGTTTTAGAACAATTAGGCAAGGCGCCCATTGCGATTTGTAGTCACGGCGATCGTTTAGTCGCGAAAATGGAAAGCATTGTTTTAGGTTGAAGTGCGCCCATATACCATATGGACACAATTCAACCTAAAACAATGCGTCATTTTTTAAACAATTTGTATCCACGAAAGTGAAATACTATTGAAATTATTTAATACGAAAGGTGTTTAGATGTTTACCTAAACGATATGATACTGGCACACACCAATAGCACACATGATACATTTTAGGACAATTAGAGGTCTACTTAATAGTTAAATGATCCAACTGATGCTTTATAATTTATCATACTAATTAGTCATGCTTCAACATAATTTTTAGCCTCGAAATTAAAGTAAAGTATATTGGGAATCGTTTAATACGAAAAATGACCAATGATCTGATTTATGCTTTATAATTTATTTTGATCAAACTATTTCGAAATTTTTTGAGAATTGTGTTCTAAACTCGGTGTTAGTGTCGTGTGTGCTATTATCGGTGTGTACTTTAGTCGTATGTGCTAGTGTCGTTCAATCAAACTTCTTCGACCCACAAAAAACTATGGGGACAGAGATATTGTTTTCGTGTTGAAATAATTTTGTGTAAACCATCACAAGTATTTTGTCTGAATTACATGATAGTTTTTTTTTTTGTTTTTTACGTTAATTTTTTTGTGTTAAACAATTTTCGCTATATGTGAGTGAGAAAGTTGTGATTATAACATCAGGATAGACATGAAGGTGAAATTTTTGATTTTTTAGATGTATTATTTATAGGAAATCATTTAACATGAAAACATTTATCGTGAAAAATCAGTCAACAAGAAACAGTTCAGCGATCTTAAAAAAATACTATGATGTTTAAAATCAAATTCTTTTAACAAAAAAAATATATTTCAGTCCCCACAGTTTCATAATAAATGATTTATAATGTATTTAGTAATATTTCGGTGATATTATAAAAAGAATCATATTAATTTTAAATATAACGTAACTGTTAACAAAGAGTTAAAATGTTCATTTCAACTACGCAATTAAGAAATAATATATCGTTTTCGTTTATAATCCGCTACAAAATCCGGAAAACAAAACCGTTAAAAAGATTTAAAAGTATCAGTGTCAAAAATAAAAGTATAATTTTCATTTTTAAAACACGTATGCAACAATGAAAATATAATAATCTTCCGCCATCGAAACGAACGAACAAAAACAGAAGTTTGAACCATGCTTAATAACTCATAACCACATATTGCATTCATATTGAATTTCATTTCCGGATATTATTAAAAATTCAATCGAAAACATATGAACTACAAAACCCCATTTGCTGCGTGGTGCAAATTGAATCCTATCATATTTTAGCTGTCACATGCATAAAATATCAAATATAAACCGGAAACGTATTTGAAAATGCAACTACTTACTGTGTGAGTTGAATATTATAAAAAAAATAATGATGGGATTTTACATAGAAATTTTGATATGTACATGTTTGAAAATTTGAAAGACCTGAACTGGTCATAAAAATATCACGTTTTAAGAATAGATAAAAAAAATTGAATTATTTAGTCATGACATTGTATTTATGTAAGGGTTTCTGAATTTTTTAATAAAATATAATGGAAATTTTTTAAAATGAAAACGCTTAGCGTAAAAACTCTGTTTACCCGAAATCATTCAGTGATCTTGACAAAATTTTATATAAATTTAAATGTGACAAAAATACAAAGCAAACTATAAAAACAAAATAATACAAAAACAAAAGATACAATTTTAATACAAAAGTCTTTTAAAAAGTAAAAATATTTTGGTCCTCAAAATTTCATTTTAAAATATTTCTCATCTATAATATGTATTTGAATAAAACCCAGAATTGAAAAATTTATTTAAACACCACGATCAATTTTGAAAGTTCCACAATAACTTCCTACTTTATAAGGGCCGGACTGGTCATATTATAATATAGTAATAAAAATTTCAAATACTTAAAACTTTCATGAAATCCAATACCAAAGAAATCTCGCCACTTCATAAGGGCCGGACTGGTCATAAAATACCACATGTTTAAAAACTTCATAAAACTCGATACCGAAGATATCAACAATGCAATATCCACCAATACACATTCCCAACAAATTCAATCGGACATACGCATACTTCAAAGACCAATATGCACCATATTGCAATTGCACACAAACCCACAAATCTTGCCACTTTATAAGGACCGGATTGGTCATAAAACATCACGTATTTAAAAACTTCCACTAACTCAATATCGAAGAAATCAACAATGCAATATCCACTAATACACATTCCTAACAAATTCAATCGGACACACGCAACTTCAAAGACCAATATACACCACATTGCAATTGCGCACACATATACACAAGATATATACGATAATACACTCACAGAGAAACTTGAACAAAGCTTTTTATTGTGAAAGAAGAAGCGCATGCAGCAGCAGTAGTTAGATTGCAATGGGGAAACTTCGGATGCAATCAGATCGCTATTCGAGTTATTCGAAATTAACTTTGTGTCTCGTTTAACTTGCGTTTACGAGCTCTTAAACGAGCGGATCGATCGACGACGATTTCCGTCTTTGGGTTTTTTTTCTGTTCGATTTTCAGCGAGAGAAGCTTTTCAGATGTTGCGAAATTGGCGGGGGCTTAACGGCGATTATTCTATTATTTTGCGCTGGAGTTGTGTTCGAGAAAGGTACGGGTTTGAATTGAATAGTTTTACTATAGTGAAAATCGTTCAACACGGAACTGTGGAATCTGAAATATTTTTAATTTTATGTCAAATTTAAAGTTACTTCCTATGTACATGTATATTGATTTTGAATTTAGGGTAGTTTTTTAAGGTTAACCATTAAATTTAACCGGTTGAATGTCAGGTTGTGTAGGTTTACTTTTTTTGATTTTCATTATTTTTTCTGATTTTCCCCAATTTTTATACAAAATTTAATATACTAATTATTAGTAAATAAAAATATACCGAATTACCGATAAATTAAAATTTTGATGAATTTTACTTCCTTGGTCTGAATTTCAAATGATTTCATGTTAACCGATTTTTAACGTTTAGCGTTTTCATATTAAACGATTCCCACTATATTTTTATTTTATTTAAGTATTGCTTGTTAGTAAGGATTTGATTAAGATTCGATTTACTCCAAAATTAAAATCTTAGGACCCCAAATGATAATCCGATAAATTTATTACACATATGACCAACATAATGTCATTTATAACAATATAATCCAAAATTATCAAGATTCAGAATTGGACCAAGTCTTTGTTTAATTTCGAATCAAAACTCCAAAATAAATTGATCATTCACTAATACCAACAGTCAACTAATCGATTTCGAACGAATCAGTCAATAAATCTCAAAATTTTTAGGCCAAGCGCCCACTGCGATCGTTTAGTGGCAAAAATGGAACACATCGTTTTACACAGAAGTGCACACATATGGCATATAGGCGCACTTCAACCTAAAACAATGCGTTCCATTTTCGCGACTAAACGATCGCAGTGGCCGCCTGGCCTTATACTATCAAACTATTATACTAAGGCCAGGCGCCCACTGCGATTTGTAGTCGCGGCTATCGTTTAGTCGCGAAAAAGTAACGCATCATTTTAGATTGAATTGCGCCCATATGGTATATGGGCGCACTTCGACCTAAAACTATGTTTCCATTTTCGCGACTAAACAACCGCCGCGACTAAAAATCGCAGTGGGCGCCTGGCCTAATACTAGTGCTTATATATACTACTAACTTTTATTTTCAAACTATATCCTTTAAAAACTTCAAATTTCAACACCTCGAAATCTATATATAGAACAGAATTTTTTTTCAAAAATTCACACAAAAAACCTTTTCGAAGACAATTCCAATATTGGCGATAGAATTATTAATGGCGGCCATGCATCGTTCAAAAGCACATCCGAAGACAAACACCCCGAAAATAAAAGGCGTCGACAATGCTTCCGTCGCACTCGGATTAGTCGTTATCTAGTTTTTGCCACGGACCGGGTCACACACAAGTGGTGTGCGAAATCGTGCAAAAGTGGGTGGCCGCGGGGCCCATTGTTCCCCCGGTCCGGACCCTTAATTACGCCATAGATCAATGGCGGCAAAGACAGAAGCCGCTTCTGCCGCTGCTAGATTCATTACCGCTCCTGGATTCGGCCCCGAATTCATTTTCGGAACTATAAATAAGTGTTTCGGGAATTTGCGATCCGGGCCTGAATTAGGGACTGCTCTGGGTTGTCTTTGAATATGATAATTTAGTGTTAAAAGGAGAATAATTGATTCGTTGTTCGATTAATTAGTTTTTTGTGTGTTTAAGAAATGCTGCGTGAGACTTTAATGAGTTAAAAGTAAAATGTACCCGATTCCTTATTTCCAATTTTTTATAACATGGTTCAAGGAATAAGAACCGATTTTTTATACTGTTTTTTATTCATTTTAACACGGTATAAAAATAAAAATAAAAATGTATTATTATGACACAATGGTAAAATTCTGTAAAGCATACTGTTATAATTATGTAAGCAATTATGGTTATTAAATAAAAAATTTCGATGTTTTTTGATGATTTTACATGGCGAATTTTTTTCATATTACAAATTAGTATCTGGAACGTTTCCCCGTGTAAAAAGAGTATTAGGTGTATTATAATATTGAAATTATAATTAATGAGATTATTTTTATTTTTAAACATATTTTAATCATTATCAATTTTTTTTTTGTTCTATTCCATCCATACAAAATATTTCCAATTATCATAATATCAAATTTCTCACATTAAAAAAATCCCCTATATATCAATCACGGGATTCTGTATGTCTATGTATTTGTGTATCTGTTCGAATGACTTCGATCGCGCTCGCGACTATGGTCTTTATATGTATACAGTTAACGTCTATAATATGATGCTTATTACCTACTAACTACTGGCTTTGCCTATAAGTCACAAACAAATAAATGAACAATTCTGATTTTATTAATTAAATATTAAATATTCAAATCGGATACACATTTCGGGTTCACACAATTTATCGTTTCCCGTTTCTTAACAAATCCCCAGCCGATATTATTAACATCGGGCCTATTTACTAGTATATACATAATACCAAACATTTGACTCACATATTCAACCGCTTACGACTCACGCTTGATCCGAAAGCTCCAATACCCGAAACCTCCAAACTCACCTGTCAAATCCCCAAAAATAACCAAGATCTCTCACCTGGAACCAAACAAAAAAAAACTATTATTAACAAATCGAACTGTTTACAAGACTAATTCGGGATATCTGCCCGCCTAACGGGATAAAGAGTCGCTTTCGCAGATTAGTTTCCCCATTTTCGGACACCGCACCACACACACACCATAAACTGACCACAAATCACAATTAAACACATCCCATAGATGGGTATCTTGGATAGTTCTTCCTCGGTTGGTTTAACCCGCATTCACGAGCGGGATCGTCTCGGGCTAATTACTCGAAAATTGTCGCAGCGAGACACTCTTACTTGCACTGATAAGGGAATGCGGATTTGTGACGAGTTTGTCGTAATGGGTTTTATCTGTGGGCTTTTTTGATTGGGTCTATGATAAAGCTTTTCTTATTTAATATTGTTGAAAGTTCAAGTTTTTTTTTTTTGGTTAAAAAATTGACTCTCGATATGCTCATATATATTATTTTAAGCAACGTTCGTATGATTGCGATTTGGTAAAAAAAAAAACAACCTTTTTTTTAATTAAATTTAAACAATATTTGATGTTCGTATTAAAATTAGTTTTTCGATTAGCAACTCCTCGATTATCATCTTCTAAAATGAGCTCTTTATGACATTAATAAGTGAACCTCTCATATGTGGTCTTTTACGTCCTTTTTAACCACATTGCAATATTCTGATATCAGCAATACTAGTCTTTCTTAGCTTTTTATAGGTATATCGTAAGATACGTCAACTGTCATACTTAACAGATGATATTAGATATATTTTTTTTAAAAACACTAACAAAAAAGAGTAAAAAACACAGTAGACATTAAATTTTACAAAAAATTAAATGATTTTTTAATTTTTCATGAATAACATGATTTCAGAAACATTATATAAAATTTACAGTAGAAAATTTTTGAGATAAAACTGAAGGGACCGAAATATTTTTTAGAATTAGAAGAATTTCATTTTAAACTTAATAGTATTATATAATATTTTGTGAGGACTACAGTATTGTTTTTTATTAATCGACTTTTCATGTTAAGAATTTCACTGTACAGTAAACCCTTTTATAACGTCAAGATAACTTCCACGTCATAGGGGGGCAAAGTTTTTAAATTTGAATTTTATTTTTTTATTTTTATATGTTAACTGCTTGTTTTAAATGCATTTGAAAAAAAATAAATGTGAATGATATAGGGGGAGGGACATAACAGGAAGGA
>JAOXNN020000029.1:4508345-4528037 GCA_028571205.2 Hydropsyche betteni | reverse complement strand
TTATATACATGTATAGGGGATTCAAATATTTTTTCCAATGCGTAATAATCGACGTATTGCATAAGTCAATAGAGACGATTTCATAAGCATGATATTATAGACGTTGAGTGTATACGCATAAAGACCATATACGCATGAAGAATCATTTTATAGGCGCAAAATAATAATCGTATCGGCGTGTCTTTCTTTTCAAAGTAATGAGAGTCATCGAATGGACGTACACACAGACACACAGACGGACACAAAGAAATCCACTATTATATATAGGAGATAGTATATAGGCCCGATGTTAGTGACATCGGCTGTGAATTACGTAATTATATATAAAAAAATTAAATCTATGCAAAAATATTTTATAACCGTTCTGTTGCGAAAAGTCGATCCCCGTTAGTTGTATATAGTGGATAATGTATAGGCCCGATGTTGATAACATCGCCTGCGAATTTATAAGCATACTATTACGTATTAAAATGAAAATTGCAAAGATTATAGCCGTTATTATAATGACCATAAAGACTAAATTAGGAGGTCGCGATTTTCGATCTCGAGAATGATGCAAACAATGATTATAGCCGTTATTTTAATCGGCATACAGGCTAAATTGGAATGGCAAAGCCAGTCGTAATATCTGCTACCCGATGTCCGTACTAGATTTGAATATATTTAATATTTAATTAATAAAACCAGTTCATTTATCACTGTCACAATTACGACATATAGGCAAAGCCAATCCAGGCAGTAGGTAATAAGCATCATATTATAGACGTTAACTGTAAACGCATATAAAGACCGTATTTGCGAAAAAGTCGCGAGCGTCATCGACACAGATACACAGACACACAGAAATCCGCTATTATATATAGGAGATATATAATAAATAGTGAAAATATTGTATCAAAGAAAGCATAATATATTTTCACTAGCAATTTAGAGAATCTTTTTAAAAATAATAATACCCTTCATCTAAATGTTAAACAACTAAAGAAAAGCATGCTTATTAAAACAAAAAAAATTCACTACACACCCAAAAAAATAATTACCACAAAGCCGATCTAGTTAGGTCATTCAATACAGCATCTCGAAAAAAAAACCAACATTTCAAACACGCTGTACATATGAAAAAAAAAATTAAACGATAAATCTGCTCAGCGAGAAGAGGCATAGATCACGTGGCACGAGTTCTTATTAGGAATACAAAGAATCGCATTAAATTCGGGAACGGTAAGCCTTCTTTCGTGTAAGGCAATCAATATCGTTGTATGGCTGAGAGTGGTTCCGCGTATGCCGCTTGATTGATGGCCGTGTAATGTGCTGTGTGGGTGGACGAATTGTCGAATCGCGAAAATACGTTGCGTATGCATATATAGATGAGAATTAATACGCTGAATTAATAATGGTTTCTCGCGGCGAATGTGTTAATGGTGTTTTGTGTCGGAGTATGGTTTTTTGCGCGCGGTTTGTTTGTCTTGTGTGTTTTGGTTTTAATGCTTTTGATGTCAGTTGTGAATTTGTATTTTGTGAACAATCGGCTGTAATTGGGGTTTGATTGACTGTGGTCGGGTCGAAGGTTAATGACGCGTGGTCGCAAAATTAACAATAAGTGGAAATTTTTGATAAAGTCGACTATGCGGAAGTTATTTGATACGAGAATTAATGTGAAAAATCGGTTAACATGTAGTGCAAATAAAATATTATGATGTTAATATGAATTTTTTTTTAATACGGAAAAAATATTTCTGTCCTTGCATATTTGGGGTAAACGTTTTCCACTATACATAAAAACAATTATTTATTTTCAATAATTTTTTGTTCAAAATTATTTATTAAACAAAATTCATTGTTAAAAAAGCATCGTTTTCAACTATGGCTTTGATATTTTTTATTCACATATAATACTAAAAAATATTATTATTGGAACGACATAAGATATGATAAACATATCTTTATTCTAAAATAGCACAAAACTACTTAACTAAACGATTTTTTTTAATCAAATAGATTGAAAAACTTTCCGAATACTGATACATTTTTTTCAATAATATATTATAACATTTCACCCGATACATAATATTGCTCAAAGTACTCCGCATTATCGTTTTAACACACTCCCGATGTATTCGATACAAAAATTAACAATTTCATCCGATACGAATTACTTACTCTAAGTGCTTCGCGTAATCCTTTTTCTGAGTATTTAATTACAAGTTTAGAGAGCTTTCGGCGTTTGCTCCGACCGGTGAGAACTTCAGAAGCACTGCAATCCCGAAGCTTTAACGAACTAGACCAAGCCACTTTGCTCGAAAGCACGTTCAAATATTCCCAAACGAAACGCCCAACTATAAAACACCCAAACCAAACACCCAAAAAAATCGCCTGAACGGCCTGCAGCTCCCGCAGATCAAAGCCAGAAAACGGCCCTCCGAAAAGGGAGGGATGGAAAGAAGTCGGCGAAAGTTCGCCCCCGTTTCCATGGGATACTCCCAGAGGTGATACCCTCGAAGTTACACGTCGAGAGCCTCAAACGGTGCTCCTAATTGAAATGGAAAAGGTGAGGTTTGGGTTGATTAGGGAGCGTGCGACATGTTCGCGCGGCGAGGCCGCAAGTCACGCATTTCAATTCGATGTTGGTTTTATTGCGGGGATGCGTTAGTTTTGGGAAAAGGGGGTGAAATTTTTAAAAATGTGAGTTGAATTAACATTTTTTATTTGTCGATTTGAGGTATTTAGTGAATACTACTCACTCTTACTCGCGGTATTAACCAGGTGTTTTTTAGAAGAAAGTGCCAAAGAAAAAACTTTTTTATATGTATGCGATGCTAATATGCTTTTTTTTCATTTGAAGTAAATATTTATATCAATTCAAGGTGTTTATTCAAAAATATCACGATACTAGTACCCGGCGTTGCTCGAGTTCCCGATTTCCGTTCCCGGCTCCCGATTTCCGTTGTAAATACGCATTCTGTATACCCGGTGTACCGATGCATTAAAATTATTGCATTATTATTGTTAAATTGATTAATTTAATTATTTTTTATTTCATAAAAACATTGAAAACAAAGCTCTTGATTGTATGCAATTTTCATAACACAACTATCGGGTTGATTACGGAGTGTACCGTCATTTTTTATCTTTTCTTTAGGATTTTACCTATTATTTTTCTTCATAAACCATCCCTTAGTTAAAGAGAGCAAAATAAAAAATAAATACACAAATCGGTCAAGCGGTTTTTGAGTTTTGTCCGGACCAAATACCTGCCGCGACTCATTTCAAAAAAATATATAGATAATTATCATTGTTGTGTAAAATTTGTAATTATTTTCTGAGTTTATGGACCACTTCCCTAGGCTACAAACGCGTGGTTATTCATATTTACACTCATAAATGAGTGAGTATTCGAAAATACGTGGTCGTGTTTACGCCCAATATAGAGTCTAAATGTAACAATATATGTATTATATTAATATTATTATTATTATATTATATTACAGTATATATTATATTTGAATTATTTATCACACACTATCATTACGCTGCCAATACGTCCTTTATTTCACTGCTCTTTCTTTTAGATTTATTCTTTATTTCTGAAATTATCTTCTACTTTGTGAAATTGACATATTTCATAATTAACGCTTCCGGTGCAAATTTTCATAATATTTTCAATAAATAAATAAGACTCTTAGGTAACGATTTTAACTAAAATATAATAGAACAGTGTGTCGCTTATTTTGAATGAATAATTTTCGAGGAAATAAAACGGGCATTATTAGCAATAATAATAATCGATTTCACCCACGCAAAATGAACTGAGAAAAGGGGAAAGTAGAATTTGCAGAAATTGTTTTCGTAAACCATTACAAATCTTTTATTTTTCAAATTTCTTAAATTTTCTTTAAAAAAATATGATCGCTATAAATCTATTGTAACCTAAGTTTTTTTTTAATTAAAAAAAATTTTCTGATATAAGAAACAATTTATATTGGGGGGACCCATTTGTATTGACGCATTTTTTTAATGAAACTCAAAATCTTTTTACCGTCTATTTGTTAAATCAAAAATTCTTTTTTTTATAAAATTCCGTAAATATAAAGCCAAAAAAGGTATAACTTTTTGGCTACTTTTTAAATGGTCAGAATTTAAATCCGATTTTGATCAAAATTTTTATCCCATTAAAAAGAATTTATTTGACATTGGTCAGAATTTTAATCAAAAATGTCAGAATAAATATTGAATGATCAGAATTTTAACTAGGTTCATCAGAATTTATATTGAATGGTCAGAATAATATTAAGAACCCTAACCTAACTTACCTATTCTTACCATTTCATTATCTAATTCTAACCATTTATTATTTTATTCTGACGATTCATATTTTTATTCTGACCGTCTTTGATTAAAATTCTTACCAAAATATTCTAACCAAAACATGTTCAAAATTCTGATCATTTAATTTTTTGCCTTATTTTTAAGAAAAGGGATATTTCATTTAAAAAAAAAACACTCGCTACCCCAAAAAAATTAAAACTCATGAAAATCGTTATATCACTAATAAATAGGCCCGATGTTAATAACATCGGCTGTGAATTTGTTAAGAAACGGGAAACGATAAAAAGTGAAAACCCGATTGTGTGAACCCGAAATGTGTACCCGATTTAAATATTTAATATTGAATTAATAAAATCGAAATGGTTTATTTTTTATTGTCACCAGACGTCATAGAGGCAAAGCCAGTAGTTAGTAGGTAATTAGCATCATATTATATTATAAACGTTAACTGTATACGCATCCCCTATATATAATCACGGATATCTGTGCGTGTATCCGTTTGTCTGTCCGTCTGTCTGTTCGATGACGCTCGCGACTTTTTTTATGATTTTAATGATGATGATGATGTCACAAACAAATAACCAATGAACTATTTTGATTTTATTAATTAAATATTAAATATTCAAATCGGGTACACATTTCGAGTTCGCACAATCGGGTTTTCACATTTTATCGTTTTCGTTTCTTAACAAAACTACAGCCGATGCTATTAACATCGGGCTTATATATTAGTAAAGACCATAGTCGCGAGCGTCATTCGAACACACACACACACACACACACACACACACACACACACACACACATACACAGAAATCTGTGAATATATACAAGGGATACAAATATTCAACTGAACATCCACATTTGAACAAAAATCGAACCAAAAAAAATCCAAATTTTTCCCAAAAAAAAAAATGCACCACCTCGACTCGCACTTGCGAAACGTCAATAACCAAAAACGCCCGAATTTAACATTCCTGCCGTATTTGCCTGTTTACACGGCAACCCGCCCCTGCACGCCGGGCTCAAAGAAACCCACCGCCGCCTTCCATGTAGCAAAGGCAACCGTTTCCATGGGCCCAGCCCACCTGGGCCTCGTCTTGGAACGTGGCTCGAGGCCGTGTTTTTGTTTGCTTTCGTTTCATGTAGTGCGTAATGAGCGATCGTGTAACGCGGAATACGCAAATAAGCCGGTACAGTGCGGCCGCGATTTCGCGATATTCGAACGCGCGGCTAATTGGCCGGAGCCGGCTGTTGTTTGTCGGATGCCGTATTAAATCGGTAATGGATAGGTTGGGGAAATTGTTGATTCGTCTGTTCCGGGGAACTTAGGCTTCCCGGTGTGGGCGGTGTGTATTCGAGTGAAAGTTTGTTGATATGTGCGATTTTGATGTGAGGTTTGTATGTATTCGTTTATTATTCGAATAAGTGTGCGACGAAATCTCGGATTACAATGTTTTTATTTTTACTTTTGTTCGATCCTAAAGCATTCCTAATTTGCGATGTTTTATAGGATCGGTTCAAATTTATTCGTTTATTATTCGATATTCGAATAGATTTTCGACAAAATCTTATACTTGAATGTTTTTATTTCGAGTTTTGTTCGTTCTCAAACCATTCTTAATTCGATATGTAATTCATAATATGTCATGGGATTGGTTCGAATATATTCGATATTCGAATAAGTGTGTGACAAAATCTTAAACTAGAATATTTTATTTTTACTTTTGTTCGATCCTAAAGCATTCCTAATTTGCGATGTTTTATAGTATAGGTTCAAATTTATTCGTTTATTATTCGATATTCGAATAGATGTTCGACAAAATCGTAAACTTGAGTGTTATTATTTATATTCGAATAGTTCGGTAAAATCTCTAATTTATAAGTTTTTATTTCAATATTTGATCTTAAGTTATGCGTAATTCAATCAGTAATTTACCGAATTATCATAATGTATATTGGGTTGGGCTCGAATGTAATCGTATATTATTCGATATTCGAATAAGGGTTTTTCAAAATTTTGAACTTTGATTTTCTATTTCTATTTGGATATGTTCGATTAATCTTTATCTATTCGAAATTTCAGATGTTATTCGTAGTGTTCAATTATATTAATGTATTGTGGGTTTTATTCGAATGTATTTTTAATATTCTAATCATTGTTTAGTATATAAAAATCTTATATTTTTATTTATATTAATAATTAGATCTAAAACTATTCATAATTCAATGTGTTCAATTATTTATTTGGTTAAAATAAATACGTAGGTTAAACTTTTTCTTAAAATTCAGACTTAATATGAATATATAATACTATAATTTAGTAGCTTGTGGTTTTCATGTAAATTTGTAGACATACGCGGTTTTGATATACGATATTTTAGTTCAAATATATTATTTGTTTTTCGCTACGTACGATATCAAATTTGTAAATATTAAAATATTTTATTTGATTTTTTACTATTCGTTATTTGAGTAATTACCTGAATATACAAACAGTAAATTCTCAAAGAGAAATAAACGTATTTAAAAATTTCAAATCTATCAACATCAACTCATTACTGTACTCCGCAAGAGTTGAAAGAGAAATTAATTATTTTCTTATGATTATTCTACGAACTTCAAACATTTCATTTACTTAGCTACCCACGCTTAAAATCTCAATAAAACCATAAAGCGGCTCAAGAAAAAAATCTTAATAAAAATCTCAATTTCGCGAATCTCAAAATGTTAACCCTTAACCGCGTGTTTTATTAGCAGCACAATTATGAATAAAACACAATACAAGTACATTATATAAAATTTAATTAATTACTGAACGGTATAGTCTATATCCATCATATAATATAATAATATACATCAAAATCGAAATTAATCGTTTTCTTTCAATTATTCTTTAAATTTGCTTCAAAATTTATCGACTCCAACTCGAGCGATTATAGTATGATCAAATTTTTCAAACTGATGACAGGGTAAAAATAATGATTACGATGTTCAAAAAATTTGCACCGCAAAAATCGTATATAGAGTGGTCCACAAGTTTTGGAAAAACCTTAAAAAAATGATAGGTTGAGTTATTTTGAACATTTCTTAGTCCAAAGTATCATAATTTTTGATTTATTACATTATTTTATTTTTAAGGAAAAATCCAAAATTTTTCACTTGCATACTAATAATTCTCAAATAAAAGATAATATGGCAGATAAACCTTTTTTTGTTTGTTAACTATGTATTTAATCCTTAAATAGGAATACAAAAATCTATATCGATTAAAAACTATTAAAAATATTTAATTAGTTATCAAAAAATTACTGAAGTAAAGAGAGACTAGAGTTTTTTGATATTCCTTGTTTAAAAAAACATTGTCGAAAGTTTTCAATTATTTAAAAAGAAAATTCTCTTTCGGATACAGAAAACCCATCTATAACGTCGAGATAGGTTTGACGTTATAGGGAAATAAATAAATGAAAAATTTTCATTTTTCATTTTTTTAGAAATTTTTACGTGTTTAATTTTTTAAAATGCATTTGAAACAATTTATATTTCTTTTTTTAAAACGTTATAGGGGGAACAATATAAGGAGGTTTACTATAATATATCAAACATGAAGATATCTAATCGATTCTCAAAACTAGGGCACAAAAACCAAACCGAATGACTACGAACATATCAACGAACATTACAGATCTTTTATTTTGACAATCCATACAAAACTGAAGAAAAAATCTATTTCAACCATAAAATTAAAATAAATCACAAAAATGCGTCAGAGCCAGTTGATTTTTTACAACTCAGATTCCGCCTAAAACACTACAACAGAACTAAAATCATAATTGGTACAAACACTTCCGACAAAATCTAAGAAAAAAAACCCAACATATTATAATACAAGTCCCAATATCGCGGATCTGTCAACGTTAACCCCTTACCGCAGGTCTTATTAGCGGCGCGATTATGAAACCGGCACAATAGAAGTATTTGCTTTTGACAGTTGCGCCGCTGTAATTAATTGCTGTGCAAAAAGTGTGCGGTCTGCGCGCTTCGAGTTTAACACGTTAACACACGTCTGGATGTGCAATTCTGCCACCTAATAATTATCCGGTTTCGCTGACAATTATTAATTCGCGGGCGCAAAGTCTCAGTTAAAGTTCGATCAATCAATCTGGAAGTTCGGATTGAGATGCGGAGATGAGGGCGTTTGGAAATTTCGGGGATTAATTGGATTTTTTTGTGGAGGTTTTGTTTGTTTTTTTTTTATGAATGTAGATTGATTTTTTTATTTGTTTTGTATTGTAATAATTTTTTAGTTTTTTGTTTATTATTGTTTATGGATAGTTTTCAAAATTTTTAATTTTAATATTATTAACTATACAATTTATAAAACAGTTGAAAGCCAATATCAAAATTTTAAATTAGAACTTACATATGTCAAAAAATATGATTCATCCATAAAAATTTTCATACTGTAGATACATACTTTAGAGCAAAAATTTGAAAATTTTCATCAAGAAAATTATATCACTAAAATACAGTTGTCTCTAATAACTACCAATTCCCACATTTCACCTAATCCCACTTTCAACACTAAATTTTCCCCAAACTCCAAAGATTTTGGGGAAAATTCGAGGATATTTTTGCTATTTATAAATAGCATATAAAATTTACCCGAAAGAAACCACTCAAATACAAAACTTTAATATTTAACAACAAAATTGCTCTTTTATCAAAACACAGGTGGCACTAACATCAGACGTCATACACAATCATTTTCCCAAACTCCTTAAATCAAATACAAAATAAACCCAAAAACAATCACCCGAATACAAATACATAACACAACATAACATAAGACAACTAAACTGTTATAACTCAGACGTTCCTAATATCTGATGAAATTTTTATACGATTTCCCCAAACTTTTTAAATTTGATAAAAAAATTTACCCAAATACAAATATTTCATATTCAATACATAATAATTGTATTACTGAACACATATAGTAATAATATCTGATGAAATTCTTTTACGATTTCCCCAAATTATATTACTGGACACATATAATACTTATATCTAATGAAATGCAAATACAATTTCCGAAAAATTCTTAAATTTAATACAGTAAGCCCCGCTATAACGTCACATTATAGGGGGTTATAGTTTTTCAATTTTAATTTTTTTTTACACATTTTAACATATTAACTGCTTGTTTCAAATGCATTTGAAAAAAATTTGAATTTCAATGCATTTGAATGATATAGTGAGGGACTTTATATTAGGGTTTACTGTATTCGATACAAAACAACTGTATTACTGAACCACAAACGATGTTAATATCTTATGTACAAAACTTCGACGAATTTTACACAAAATCTATCCAAACACAATATCCAACACAAAATAATCATACTACCGGACCACAGATGGCGCCAACGTCCAATAACATGCGCACACAATTTCCCTAAACTCCTTAAATCTCAAACAAAATACATCCAAGCACACACACATACACATACAAGCACCAGCCAGAAACAATTTAGTGCGGAAATCTCGCTTAATTTCACCCTAATCCGCGTCCCTCTAACGCGTTTCAAAAGTGCGTGTATTCTCCTATCCGGTATACCGGTATAACGGAATTGGGTCGGCGGATTCCGTCGCGCGTCCCGGATGATTAATATTCGGGAGTTTTGAAATTGGGCCGGGCCCTTAATTATTTAACCGGGACGCATATAATATTGCGCCCGATACTTGTGTATGTTGTGTAAATGTTGCGCTTTCTTCGCGGATTTATCGTTTTGTCGTGTTTCGGTGAAAATTTCATTCGGGCGATGGATTACGGGCGTGATCCTTCGAAATTTATAATTTCGGGTCGACGGTTGGTGAATTTTGTATGGCTTGTGAAGGATTCGCGTCATCTATCGAATTGTGCCGTTTAAAATTTATGGCGGGCGTGTTTATTTATAGGGTTATCGGTTCTAATGAAATCCCTTGCTTGTCTCGTCTGAGATTTTATTTTTATTTTATAATAGTAAATAGGCCCGATGTTAATAACATCGGCTGTGGATTTGTTAAGAAACGGAAAACGATAAAATGTGAGAACCCAAAATGTGTACCCGATTTAAATATTTAATATCAAATTAATAAAATTAAAATAGTTCATTTGTTATTTGTTTGTGACAAATAGGCTACCTGATGCCCGTAATCGATTTGAATATATTTAATATTTAATAAATAAAATCACTTCATTTGTTATTGACGCAGACATCTGTCATCGGTGATTATACATGTAATATAGGGGATTGAAATATTTTTTCCACTGCGTAATAATTGACGTATTGCATAGTATTATAGACGTTATGGTATACGCATAAAGACCACATACGCATGAAGAATTATATGTGGGGGATCGGGGCGTCGATCATTTTAAAGTCGCGAGCGTCATCGACACACATGACATACGGTCAGACAGACAGACAGACAGACAGACAGATATCCGCTATTATATATAGGGGATAATATTTCAGATTATTTTGAGATTGTATGCGAATTTAATATTAATCATGATCAGATTGAATAATGAGACTGATTCGTAGTGAAAAAGATGATTCCTATTAACTTAATCAATTCAAAATATAAGTTTAAAAATACACAGAATCCTCTTTTTACACGGGGATACGTTTTAGAGCAGGAAAAAAAATTAACAAATGAACAAATCTCGAATATTCATTTAAAAAAATGTGGTTCAAATATCAATATACATCATTATCATATTAAAAATATTATCAACACAATACATTTATATCAAATAACAAACATGCAGTACATTCCCGAATGTTTTCATGTGTTTTAATCAATTAGTCGAATGTCGGGGTGCGCATACAAAAGAGGCACGCTATTTGCGTGTAATGCGTGTACAGATTTTGAATAAACCCATTCTCTTTGTGCACGTATCTTTACACGCTTAACTCGCGTGTAAACAGTATCAAATTATTTTTCGAACATTTATTAATACTCTCCGATTCAAACTTGTTATGATAAAAAGGTGTTTAACTAAGTGGCTCATTTTGCGAACTCGAGTTTACAAGTTCGACGCGACTCTTCCACCTGTTGCACAAATTTCCAAACCAATCGAAAAAACGGCGTGTAAGTGAAAAATATATCAACGGTTCATATTTAACAATTTTTTCTAGACTTAACTTAAGCCAAATTTACGAGCAACATGTGATACACATAAACGCGTTAAGCACACATGTCGTCTGTTAATTTTTTTAATGCATTTTTATTTCGCGGTATGTGAATGCATTTCTCACGGTTTTCATAAGGTTTTTTTAGCGGTTAAAGCAAAATATATGTTTTATATGTAATCCTTTCGTCCATGAAGCAAAAAATTTTGCTTTGTTTATGAAAATTAACTATATATGTTGATGCATAGGCGCTATTTAGTGTAGGTGCATCGTTTAACGTCTTCTGTCAAATATATCAGTTGACGTGCTTTATGACAATGATAATGAACCTTTTTTCCATGCCAAAATTTTCAAATATTTTTAAGTGAATATCAAAGGTGCCAAAGAAATTTTAATGTCTTCCATAAGCATGTATTTAAGACACGTCAATGTCAATATTTGAATATTGTAAAAGGTATCCAAAACGTATACTTTTGAATTTTAATATATGAAAGCTTTTTTTTGTAAATATAACATTTTTTGTTAATATAAATATGTTACGCTACGTTTACGCAATTGCTTAATTCGTGGACGAAGCAAAATCTTGCTTTTTCTATGAAATTTAACAAAACCTGGTGGCACATAGGTAACATTTAGTTCATGCACATTATTTAACGTCTTCTGTCAAATATGAGAGTTGACGTGCTTTATGACAGTGGTGATGAACCTTTTTTCGTTCACGTATCAAAATTTTCAAATACTTTTTACTGAGTATCAAGCGTATAAAAAAAATTGAATAACTTCTATAAGGATGTCGTAAAACACGTCAACTGTCATATTTGACAGATAAATAACATATCTATGATGCACCTATACATTATCAGATACTACTTAATTTCATAGACGAAGCAAGATTTTCAACTTCGTTCATAGACGGACCGATTATATGAACGTAACGTAACATATATACAAATAAAACGTTTCCAAAATCCATTTTTCCCGAAACGTATTACGGTTTTTGGAACGGCCGCACGGCTGCCAACATAAAATTCAATCCATCGGCGCAATAAAATAAATATAAAACGAAAAACTCTGAATGAGTGCGGTCAGAGATCAGCCGACAGAGTGCGCCAGTTCTTTATTGGCGGTTTGATATTCGCGGCAGGGCCGGCGCAGGGGATGGGGCGCACCAAGAATCGAATCTATCACGAAGAGAAAACGGCGGCCGAATTTCGTTCGCGCACGTCTATTTTATTGGCGGGCATTAGGAGAAGAGAAGGAAGAAGAAAAAATGGGAGAAAAGAAAAAAAAAGAAGAAGAAGAAAAAACGTGACGGACTAGAAAGGTGTTGGGTAACCAAGGGCTCGTGAACCATACGATTGTGATTTTCGGATGAAAGCCATTTGATTTCATAATATTCAATATTTATGGGATTTTTATTTTTTATCGATGTTAAGAAAAGGGTTGAATTGATAAGTGGACGTAATTGTATATTATTGAATTGATAATAATAAGTATAAAATTAAATATTATATTATATTATACATTTGTGTAGAAAATTTGATTCGAAAATTCAATCACATAATCTTTGTATTAATATAATTAAAATCTCAATATTTTTAGAAAGATTTTTTTTTTAAAAACTAGGAGGTTTTATAAATTAATTTTCTTACAAAATCTCGGGATTTCATTTTGTATTTTAAATACCAAAAGCATCATTATCAAATATTATAGTTCTACCTTAACTACACATGATTGCTTTAATTTATTAGTATTGTTTATATATATTAATTTAACCTTTTAACGCCTAGTGATAAACCCATTCTTTACAAAGCCGTAATTGAATTATTATGCAACAAATTCATATTTTTTTTTTTTATAAAAAAAAATACACACCCAAGTCTTTTTATATGTAGTATATATTCCAGAGACTACCGTTTTAAAAAATGTATTGTAAACATAAAAAAAATTCAGATAAATATTAATATATTTGTATGAAACTTCCATCCATCTTTCACTTTAAAATATTTAAAAAATATTAAAAATTTTCATTTAATAATTGACCAGGATCAGATCTTCCTCATTGCGCTAACAAAAAAAAGATCAGATCTCGTCATTGTGATATAATAATATATTTTTTTAGACTTTCAAACCATATTTAAGCGAAAAAAAGTATAAAAATAAAATAATCGGTCATTTCCTTCGAACGCTATAAAAAAGTTTCGGGTACACATTATATTCGACCCGATAAAATAAATCATCCACAATATAAAAAAAAAGATTCCCGACCAATGAGCTCCGAAAGTAGCGCGGGCCATCCCCCGGCGCACCGGGAGCGTGACTGCGAAGACGCTCTCGGACCCGAGGGGGTTAACCCTCCCGCGGGAAAGGGTTGATTGATGGGGAACCGATGGAGTCGTCATCGGAAGGAAGTCGCCCGATTCTACTTCCGACACGCCCGCCCCGTTTCGCCATATTTCCATGGGGTGGGCGTCCGAGGGTTTATTGGGTTGTTTCGTGGCCGGTGTGATTGGATGCGGATTCGTGTTGGAAATTTAACGGCGGCCGTTTTTGTTAATTGATGATGGACGGGGGTGCTTTGGCGTTTCGATGGGTCTCGAGGTGGGGCTCCATAGTGTGCGGAAACGTGCGAGCGTTAACGCGTCAGAGAAAAAATAATGATGGGTGTGTGTAAAAAAGACAGTTGTGACATAAGTGAGGTTGACGTCACATGGTGAGATGAAGCGGGAGTGTATAAAAATTCGTGAGGTTGAAACATATCAGGGTGATAGTTATAACATGAGTAAGGGTGATGCTAGTGATGAACGTGAGCGTGAGTGTATGAAAATGCGTGAGGGTGACGGCTCATGGTGAACGCAAGCGGGAGTGTATGAAAACGCGTGAGCTTAAAACTCGCCAGAATGATAGTTATAACATGAGTAAGGGTGATGCTAGTGATGAACGTGAGCGTGAGCGTATGAAAATTCGTGAGGGTGACGGCTCATGGTGAACGCAAGCGGGAGTGTATGAAAACGCGTGAGCTTAAAACACGCCAGAATGATAGTTATAACATGAGTAAGGCCTAGTGATAAACGTAAGCGTGAGCGTATGAAAATGCATGAGGGTGACGGCTCATAGTGAACGTAAGCGAGAGTGTATGAAAATGCGTGAGTTTAAAACACCTCAGAAGGAAAAACTCCACAATAAGCGCGAGTGATGGTAACATGAGTAAGAGTGACTTTTAAATTAAGCGTATGAAAATGCATGAGATTGAAACACGTCAGAGTGATAGTTATAACATGAGTAAGGGTGATGCCTAGTGATGAACGTAAGCGTGAGCGTGTGAAAATGCGTGAGTTTAAAACACCTCAGAAGGAAGAACTCCATAATAAGCGTGAGTGATAGTAACATGAGTGAGAGTGAATCTTAAATTAAGCGTATGAAAATGCGTGAGATTGAAACACGTCAGATTGATAGTTATAAAATGAGTAAGGGTGACGCCTAATGATGAACGTAAGCGTGAGCGTGTGAAAATGCGTGAGTTTAAAACACCTCAGAAGGAAAAACTCCATAATAAGCGTGAGTGATAGTAACATGAGTGTAAATTAAGCATATAAAAATGCGTGAGATTGAAAAACATCAGAGGGAAAAACTCTATAGTGAGCATGATAATTGTAATATGTGAGGATGACGCTTCATGGTTAGTGTAAACAATTTAGAAGGAAAAACTCCATAGTGAGCGTATGTGAGTGAGACAATATAAGTATTAGTTACAATGTGAGTGAGGGCAATAGCAAAAATGTTAGTATAATTAAGATGATATGTTTTAACATCTTTTGATCAACTGATATATTTATGTTGTCATTCACTATGAAATTTTCGCTCTTAAAGTAACTTAAGTAGTTTATTTATATGATTGATATAAAAATGATTTTAATGGATACAAAATTAAATATTTTCAAAACTTTTAATTGATTAAAAGAACATATTTTGTATGAAAATGAATTTTTCAAACCAAGCGAACTCTTCAAAACGAAATATTACACTTTGATTAAAAAATATAATATAAGCATATATCGTTACATTAAGCGAAGTATTCTTTTTCTTTTCCCTAATTACTTCTGCAGACACATCAAACTCCACTAGTCGTAAAAACGTATTTATACCACCGAAGGTACTTTGCAAAATTACACACAAAACAAAATAAAATCGAATCACCACCACCGGCGAATCCAGACAAAGCACATATGCGAAAGCCGAAACTAAACAATACATCAAAGGAAATCCAATGTACATTTCACGAAATCAATACAAAATTTAATTCAAACCACGACCCGAAATAAAAATATCGCGTAGTATTTTCGCGTGTCAAAAGTGAAACTTTTTATTTTAATTTTTATGATCAAATGTGTTAAACTTTGCACGATTTTATAATAAAATAAAATTTTATGTAATGTATACACGATTTGTCAGGTTATTTTTACGATGTACTGTATATAAATTGGATATTTACAATTATAACGTTATATACTTTCATGAAACGTTCAGTTTTAATTCTTATTTAGTTCAAATTCGTATATTTTGTGGTCGTTATATGTACAGATTTTAAACTTCTAATTCAATCTTTTAAGCTTCAATTTCAATCTTTTTAACTTCAAGTTTAACCATCGAAAAATATTAATGAGACTGTCAACATTGAAAATGTCGAAATATTTCATTGATTACTATGACAATGGTCATAGCTTTTCGATATTTATTTTTTCTTTAACCCTTAGCTTGGAGTTCAAAGGGTTGAATTTGAAATTCGAAAGGTTGAATTTGAAGTTTAAAGAGTTGAATTAATAATTTGAAAGTTTCAATATGAAATTTAATTTTTTTATTTTAAGCATGAAAACTGTGTTTACAATATCTTATAAAAGATTCCACTTTATCGTTTAAGCATTCTCCCAACAAAAAATAACGCATCGAAACTCCTCCTGATTCCAATTCACACTACCGCTCCTACAGAAGTCTTACTTCAAAAAAAAAAAACAATATCGCCCAGAGAATCGATGAAAAATCCATTTCGCGCTCAGAGTACATACGCTCTCGAGTTCCACAAAGAAAAACAAGGGTTGTTTTCTTCCACGGCGATATCGACACGCTAAGATGAAACGCAAACTCTCCAGCAACTGCAAATAAGCTCCAATTTCAGACACACACACACACACACACAAACGCAGCTATCCGCTTTTCAGATTTCCCGGCGAAAGGGCTCGCGCTTTGTATCGATGCGCGATCTCGGCACGTGTAAATCTGAAAAATCTGCCGATTTTTTTCGCAATGTCTAGACTTGCGAATGTGCAGGATCGATATGGCGATGCTATCTGGTTGCAGGACGTCGGTGGAAAAGGCTGCGCGATTTTTCTCCGGCGAAAACGTGACCGTCAAAAGATTCTTGTAAATTTGGAAAAGGTGCACGTATGTTAGAGTCCGTATCTTTCGGGCTGCCAGGTCAGCCGTATATCTGAATTGATGTACGGCGTGTGTTCATTATATGCTGTAGTGCTAAGATTTATGCTGAGAATGTGTTTGAAGTCTCGATTTGTGTTATATAAGGTCGTTTGAGTGTTTGGAGTTATTGTGTTATGATTTGCAGATGTTTTTATTGACTGAAATGTACTTTGGATTGAAAAAAACGAGAGTAATAGAGATTTCGCTTAGGTATTTAAAAAAATTTTAGAATTTTTTTAACTTCGTTTTTATTCGATTAATTCAGATATAAAAATTAAATAAGATATTTATATAGCTATCGGTCTAGTGAATAATGAGCATAAAATTATATTTTTTACATTTAAAAAAAATATCAATAAAGAATAAGGATTTTACAGTTTTTAATTAGATATATTTGGTAGTTTTTTTTTTTAAATAATTTATTAGTACCAATTATAAAACTGGGTTTACCCAGTACGATTTCAATATCTTAACAAGATTGTATGAAAAAAAATTGATAAAACCAGTGACAATAATTCTATGTGAATCATAAGTGTTCATCAAATACCAGGCATGCCCAGTACGACTACAACAAAATTATAAAAAAATCGAAACAAATCTAATGTGAATCACAAGTGCAGTAAACTCTCGATTATCCGTATTAACGTCGAAGACGGAAACGGATGACCGAAAAACACGGATAATCCAAACTTCAGTTTCTTTGAACGATTCCAAAAAATGTTTTCGATTACAAGCCCTATATATCGATCGCCACGCAAATTATAATATAATATGCCAACGTCACGATTGATTGTGACAATAATTACATTAGATCGTCGACGTTAAGTACACAATATATGCAAAACGCAGGATTGAATCAGTCTTCCTTCCCTTCTCTCCTTCCTATGCACATCCTATCATCTAAGTAGTTGTTTCAAGTTTCAGTTGTTGCTATTAACAAGGTGATAACCTTCTCTAAGTGCTCCCTGGGTGACGAAAATACCACTAACATCGGGTAAAACCGAACACAAAAAAAAATTAATGACATAAATTGAAAATATTCATCAAATACTGAGCCGATCCAGTTTGATATTTGAGGAGCTCGACATTAAATAATGGCAAGCGCCAAAATCATAAAATTGAGTTGTTTTTTAATTATTATATATATAAAAATTAATTTTTATATACATGTATATATTAGTTTGATGACGTTTCACTCCAACATCGTTCGACCGATCACCATAAAAATTGGCATGTATATGTATTTGCTTGTCGAGAAGGTTTTTGTATCGTCAAAATAGGGTAATCATATTTCCCTGAACCCAAAACGGGACGGTCCGCGAAAAAATGTTCCCCCACTATATTAAAAAATAATAATTGCACGTTCGAAAATGGTGAAAATACGCGGCAATTGTGATAAATTGCGGCTTAATGCTTTAGTTTTAATGAATTTAAATTTAAAAAATAATTTGATTTAAAATTTAAGTCCCGAACAATGCCGGGTACCATCCGCTAATTTACTACAAAAATTAGCACCGTTTACTACAGAAATTCCACATCCTCTCAAAAGATGACAGTACTATTGTCAGATTAGTGTTATTTACATTTAAACTTTTTTTTTGAAAACTGTTTTTCTTAATATATCCAAAAGCGACAAATATCGCTTACCACTATTCACTGCCGAGCCCCTCATTTATAACTGCACAAAAAAATGACAATAATCAAAAGTATTCATCACAAACTGGGCCGGCCCAGAACGGCCTAAACAACTAGGCAAAACGGCATAACAAAAACAAAATAAACATAATGATATATCTATCACACAATATTGAGGACATAACGAAGCGACTCCCAATATCGTCGGCGCCGAAACCGCGCCATAACATCCGAAACTTTTTCAATATACCCGGGCATAATATCGAAAGTTGGCCGCGCGATACAGTTTGGCCATCGGCGATTACGCGCCGGCCATGCCCCTCGGAAATTAACACCGACGACAATAAAGCTTGTAAATAATTTATCGCGTTCGACCCCCCCCCCGGTAGGTTTTTGCGCGCTTTCGCAAAATTGTTTTTTGCGGTCCCTTCGCGCGCTTTTTACTCATCGCTCATATCTCATAAATGTTCGACCCTTGCGTTGGTAACTTGTCAAAGTTATTAATGTATCGCGTTTTAGTGACACGGAGGTGTGTTACACGTTAATGCGACACTTTTTTTTTTTTGGTGTTTTGTCGCTTTTTGGAGGTGCGATTCATCATGGGAGAAGGCCGGTGACAAAGCGTTCGATCACTTTCTTGTCTATTGTGAGCTAATTTTTTTACAAAAATTGAATTTTTATCGTCGTTTTTTTTTATTTGGAATTAATATAAAAATGATGAGTTATTGCCGGTTCGATTCTTGAGGGATTTGCATCGCGTATTAATATTTTTTCAAATGATTAACACATTTTTTTTTCAAATTGAAGTTTTTTTAAATTTCAAATGAAGTATAATATATACTTACGTATTAGTTTGATACTTGATGTTTTTGAAAAAGACACGATTTTGCATACCTGAAACAAAAGAAATTAAAAAAATTAATTATATAATACTAATATATAGACCCGGTGTTAATAACATCAGCTGCGAATTGATAACCATACTATTATGTAATTAAATAAAAATTGAATATATTTATGCAAAATTATTTTATGACCGTGCCGTTGCGTGATGTAATAAAACAAAAATTGAATATAT
>JAOXNN020000029.1:4484829-4506215 GCA_028571205.2 Hydropsyche betteni | reverse complement strand
TACGCACCGCCGCGCGAATTAACCCATTAACGTCCAATTACCCGTTCTAATTCAAACCAGAAAAAAGCGGCGCCAACAGATATAATAGCAGATTCAGATACAGATCGCTAAATCGCAGTAACGAGTAACGAGCGTATTACAAAACGGCGTTACAAAACAATGGTCGTGCGTGATCGTTCTTGATTAATTAATTGGCGGCGCGTGCCTCTCTAACAAGTTTCATTTTTTTTTCTTTTCATTTTTACTTTGTGTGTTTTTTGGTTTGATTTCGAATTTTAAGCGCGAAATCTCACATAACAATGGCTGTCGTAATCGTATTGATCGGGTGTTATTGATATTTTGGTTTAAGTAATTGAGGGGCTCGGCAGTAAATAGTGTTAAACAACATTTGTCATTTTTGGAGATATTAAGAAAAACAGTTTTCAAAAAACAGTTTACATGCATTTATGTGCAAATAAAACTAGGAGTAACCCGACATAGTACTGTCATCTTTCGAGAGAATGTGGAATTATTTATGAATAGTATATAGGCACGATGTTAAAAACATTGGCTGTTGATAACCGTACTATTACGTAATAAAATAAAAATTGAATATATTTATGCAAAATTATTTTATAACCGTGCCGTTGCATGATGTAATAAAACAAAAATTGAATATATGCAAACGTATTATAATACATAACCGTGCCCTTGCGAAAAGTCTCCAGAGTATAAAAGTCGCGAGCGTCATCGACACGGATAAACAGACGAACACACAGATAGACAGACACACAGAAATCCGCCATTATATATAGTTGATTTGAAAGTGGCGTGAATCCCCTTTTGTTGAAAGGTTTCCGTTTTTTAATATTTAAAAATACTGTTAACCTGTAATGAGCATTTTCATTTTCCGATGTTTCAAATATAACCGATTGTAATAATTAAAATTTCGCATTCTGAAACAATGTTTTTAAAACTGAAATTTGATTAAACCACTTTAATTTATAGCGAAACGTTATGAACCGTTGTATATAAAAGGGGCTTAAGCGCCAATTTAAAAAAATTAAGTTAAGTCTAGATTTAAGTAAACATGGTTTTGCTCTTTGTATGTTTATTATAAACAAAGTCAACACAGTATATTATGCCCATGAAATGAACGAAACATATTTCGCTGTAAAATATTATATTTTTGCTAGCATTTGAAGATTTATGTGCAGATTTGAACAAATTCTCATAATCATATAGTGAAACATAATATTTACAATACATATATAATATTATAATTGGCAATAATAATAGTACCTAGTCAATTTATGAGTTCAAAATTTTGGCGACATAATGTCTGATTACGAAATACGCCACTTTATACAATATACAATAATATTTTATAAAATAGTTAAATATTTTTCTTTAATTTCATGGGGATATTATGCAGTGTTGATTTTTTTGATTTTATAAACATCCATGTTCATCTAAAACTAGGTTTAACAATTTTTTTTTCAAATTGGCGTTTTAGCCACTTTCATATAATCCTTTCCATATAATACTGCTATAATAAAGTTATAATAATAATTATTATTATGATGATGATTATAATAATAATAATAGTAATTAAGTAAATATGTTTAGAAAAAATACCGAAAATTCTTAACATCTAAGATAGTCATACGAATGACCCAAAACTAGCGAACCAAAATTAATATTTTAAATTAAAAAATGAAAGTTTTTTTTTTTAATTTCATCATACATCAATGTTCCTAACACATCTGAAAATTAAAAAAATATTTTTGTCACTATGCACTCTGATTTTTTTTTTAATTAATAAAACTAACTTTTCCAACAGTGGATATGTCGAAAAAAAATATCCCAACTCATTTCCATGCACTTAAAATTTGCACATCGGTAAAAAAATTAAAATAACCCACATTCGTCTCGAATATCTGAAGCAGATGTCGCGCAGGGGGTTAACGTACCATTGTCGCCTTTCATAACTCTTCATCGCTGTATAATAATTACTCTTTTTTGTACAAACACTCATTGTGCTCGCACGTGTTCTCGTTCGGTGTAGGTTTTCTTCGGGTATGAAAGGATCCAAAATTAAAAAACCACTATATGGGTTGAACCACAAAAGCTCGTCTTATATACAAGTGTCAATAATGAAAATATAAATGGGCGAACAAGGAATTGAAATTTCAGCGAAAAATAGACCCCATTCATTTTTAATTGAATTTTTTCTTTAATAACTAGGAAATATCATTTTTATAATAAAGTACCTACATGCATATCAGTACAATTGATCAAATTAATAATCCTGAATTATCATAAGTAGAAAATTAAGAGAATTTCAGAATTTGAATAAAATATGACTTATTTAAATGTTCAAAATAGAAATACAGGGAAATCACGTTTTTACGTTTTTGAAGAGACCGATAAAAAATGATATAAATCGATTAAAATTTTTAATGTTATGAAATTAAAGGCAATATAAGAAAACCGTTTTAATGGGTATAATAAATAAAAAGATCGGAAAAATTTTAAATGAACAAATTTCAGTAATAAATAACTGATACATTTAAACAAAAATTAGCAATCATAGCGAATTTAATAAAATATTTTTTATAAAATTAATTGAGTTTCAACTGTATCAAACTTAAAATGTGGAAAGTTAAATCTACAATAGTAATAAATGTAGTATACTAAAATTAAAAGGGACTGCAGAAACATTAACAGTGAGTAAAAACAAGACTTCACTGTATTTCTGATACCATAAAAAATCAAAATTATTTCAAAGAAAACGTCACATCCACAGTTTCACCTAAACTTACAAACAAGGAAAAACCACTCTAAATACATCCAACTATTTCACATTTGAACATTAAGTGAATCATGATTTGATCCACCGAAAAAAATCGGCAATCCAAAAAATCAGGTGATTAAATTACTCATGTGTCACGCGCGACAAGAAGAGGACCAGTCCCATTCGATCGAACCAAATTATATGTCACTTGTTTGACATTTGAGCGATCTCACAACCGTTACTCCACACTGTGACTCATTCTGAACTCGAGTTCAGAAAATAATATCGAAAAAAAAAACAACTAGACTGATCGATTCGCGCGTATCGGCGACAAATCTCGACGAATATGGCGCAAAAAACTCCAATCGAAAAATAGCCACACCACACGGAGTGTCGTTCTTGTTTCGGAAACAATTTTAAATATAATGTATTTGTTTTTTTTTTGTTATTTTGTGGCCCCACGCGTCGCCACTGCGCGCCATATGCGCAGATATTGAAGATGCGCTACGAGACTTTGCTTTGTTAACGGAAAGTTCGTTATTTTAAAAATAGCTTCGGTGTAAGTTCTTCGAAATGTATAGTTTGTTTTTGAACGTTTATTTTGTCCGCGGACTGAAAATGGTTCGGTGGAAAAAGGTATTTTGTTGGGTAATTTGAAGATTCTGAAAATAGCGCTTTTATTCGGAAGAGGTTTCAGTTTATTTTTTTTTGTTTGTTATAATATTCCGAATAGAATATGTTTTTATTGTGTTTATTTTTGGCGAGTTTGAAGGTTCGATTTTATTTCATAAATATGTATTTTTATAATATTGAAAAACAAATTGTTTTTCGTTCATTTCAGAATAATATTATATGTATATAGACTCGTATCTAATGTCGCTTACTATAGAGTTCAAAATATAATATTAACGGTTTTCTCTTATAAGATGTCACCACAAAAACGTTACCACAGGCAGAGTATTATTTCAAATCAATAGTTTAAAATATCAATGACTTAATATTATACTATAATTATCAGAGTACAGAAACAGAGTAATTGAATACGTATCGAAAAATTGAGTCCAAAATATTATATTAACAATTTTCTCTTATCATATCGAAAGCCCACACAAAAATGGTTAACTATAATCGTTACCACAAAGTATAATATTATTTAAATAATTCAATTTAAATCGATAAAGTACAAAATATTAATATTTTACTATAAGCGTTAGAGTGATTGGATTTGAATAAAAAAATATTGACAGTTTTTTTATCGTATCGAGAGTTTCTACGAAAATGTTTGACTATTATAAGCATTACCACTAAGTTTTATTCAAACAATTCAACTGAAATCGATAAACAGAGAACGAAACATAAATATTACCACAGATAGAGTAATTGAATTCTAACCAATAAATAGAATACAAAATATCAACCGTTCTCTCTTATCGTATCGAACATCCCCACAAAAATGGTTAACTATTAGAGTTACCGCAAAGTATCTATACAACAATTCAATTGAAATTGATAAATACAGTACATTTTACTATCACACAAACGTTAAATAGATAAAGTAATTAGATCCGAATCAAAACATTAACAGTTTCACTTTATCGTATTGAACATCAATATAACAACGCTTAAATAGTCAAACATAAATCAGTCATAATCACATACAGAACACATGCCATCACACACCATAACAATCCCATACGTCGAAAAATCAATAATAATCCGATGACTCCTCAAACAAGACCCGGACCGAAGGCAGATTTTAATCGCGGGCCGATTTGAATTGCACATTTTCGCATAAATTATCGCCGTGCGGACTTATGGAAAACTATGGTGATTCCCGTGGCCCGGAACCGGGAACCTGGAACGTACACAGGGCCCGGAACCAATCCGCTCCGCTCTTATGACGAGCTATTGACTCCCGTTTGCATAATTTATGAGGCCGGAACTGGAACCGGAGTTCGCGCGGACCGATTTCGCAGATATTTATGCGGCCGAGTGACATATTGCCCGAAACGAGGGTGCTCAAATCTGGCGATGGGACTTTGATGAGACGGGGAAGTTGTGGGACGGGATCGGTGCGGGCGTTGTATCGGAAACGCTTCCGGTTTTTGTTTTCGGGTAAATCGGCGGGTTAATGAGCGAAGCGGGCGGGTAAAAGAATGAAGCGGGAGGGTAAAAGAATGAAGCGGGAGGATAAAAGGTAAAAATTAAATAGTCAGGATTTGTGTCCCAGTGGTGCCGTGGAAGAACCACCGTTTCATCACTTTCTTGCTAGCATCCGAGCGGTTCCATTTCGGCACAAAAGGTTGACGAAATAATAAAAATTTCCAAAAAATGATAAATATTTTTGGTAACGCTAAAATCGAAGTGGCGTCGAAATGGAATCGCTGGGATACTAGGAAAAAAAAAATGAAGTAGCGGTTCCTCCGCGGCACACTGGGACATAGAGGGTCAGAATATTTTGGTCAGAATTTTAATCAAAAACAGTCAAAATAAAGTGACGAATTATCAGAATGAAATAATAAATGGTCAGAATTTAATAACAAAACGGTCAGAATAGGTTAGGTTAGGTTAGGGTTCTTCATATTATTCTGATCATTTAATATAAATTCTGACAAACCCAGATAAAATTTTGACCATTCAATATTTATTCTGACCTTTTTGATTAAAATTCTGACCAAAACCCTATTAAAATTCTGACCAAAACACTATTAAAATTCTGACCAATTCAGTTGGATTCTGATAAATGGGATAAAAATTCTGACCAAAATCGCATTTAAATTCTGACCATTTAAATAGAAGCCTAAAAGAATCAACCGGGAGGGTAAATGTATGAACCGGGAGGGTAAATTTTTTTTTTCATCACAAATCGGTGTGATGAGTTTTTGGGCATTTGAAAAAATGATATGCACTTTATAAATTTTGTGTGTGATTGTATATTTTTTTTGAGGGTATCAACTTTCGTGATGAATTTTATTTTCGGTTAATTCGGTTTAGTTTGAAATTGAGTTTCGGAGGCATGTTGGACACCGCTGGCTCTTGAGAAATCGTATTCTGAGGATTAATTGGGAATTATGTACGCCTGAGGACAACAATTGGCGTTTAATTAAACGTCGAGGGTCTAATTTGGAATATTTAAATTTGAATTTCGAATTTTTTTTAATCAAAATTAATTTCGACAAATTCTACGATTTTCAATGCGAAATAAAACTTTTGTGATACTATCGAAGTTTTTGGTATTTGACATCATACAAAAACAAATATGAATGTTTCAGATTTGTTTTTTTTTACCATAACACCGATTCATAGTTGGCTGTAATCAGGATCGTAGGCAGGATTTTTTTTAAAAACAACTTTTCATATGTACGCGATATAAATATGATCTTATTTTTTATGTATAAATTCAAATTAAAAAAGTTTTTCAGAAATAACATGACAAAATTCTCATATATAAATAAAAAAATTATTTATTTTCATAAATGGGGGCCAACATGGCCCACTCTCTAATTACTGCCTTTTGCAAACATTTCCATCTCTCCTTCAACACGATCATTTTTCTTCAAACAAATTACTATATTTATATCAAAATTAGAACACATTATATATCCATCAACTGACTGAACCACACGTCGCTCAACTCCGACGCAATCTAACCGCAAACTCTCCCACATTAACACATCAACGACCCACCAACGCTGAACTTTCCAACGAAAAAACCAAATCCGAACACCGAGGACAAAACATCTCACGATTATCGCGAACCAATTCGCCGAAATTCACTTACAACAATGTCGAAAGGTCAATTGCGAAAGCGTCTAGCCGTAGACCACTCGTCAGTATGGTGACCCGATCAAAACGCATTTATTATTCACGTCTCCGCGTTGATGTTGTTTCTCTTGATGTTTTTTTTTAGGGTTTTTGACGAGGGGAGAAAAACACGCGAAAATCGAGAGCACAAAGGTGTCTTTTAAAACTCTGGCAGAACTCAATTTAAGTTTTTTTATTATTGAGCCGTATTACCTTGCGTAAACTCGGCTCGGCGTAGTTCACCGGTAAATAGGGTACTTTTACTTCGTTCGCTATCGTGACGTCGTTTTCGTAAAGGTTTTATTCCCTTTTCTCGAAATGAATGTATATTTAATTTTTTATGTATATTGTTTGAGTGTTACTAAAAAAAAAAATATATTTTGTTGATAAATTTTGAGTTGAGTGTAAATTTCAATATAATTCCGATGTGAAGCCGCACCCTTATAATTAAGGTATATCGGACGTATAATATTATATTATACTAAGTTTCGTTGGTCATCAAAGTTAAGTGACATTTGACTTAATCGGTTGATGAATAGGTAAACTGACCTACATTATTAACCAGAGATCATTTGTCTAGGTATAATTTCAGTATCTATATCCTTGAATTATCTTAATCCTATCATTGAATCGGAAATTTCCCAAGTTTTCAACAGCAGCTATCTATAATAAATATTTTCATATCAAAATGAAGTTAATATTAGATTATTTCGAAGACCATACAAAATATATTTTTAAGCAACGTTTTTTATTGGGTTTTTTGTGAAAAACGTAAAAAAATTGCATTTTTTGACAATTTTGATATAATCTGTCGGTGTGTAAAAAATCTAAATGTTCAATGTCATTGGTCAAATATGACAGTTGGCGTGCTATACAATATACGTTTGTAAGGCTGGGCAAGACTTGTATTGCTGACACCAGAGTATTGCAATCTGGTAAATCACAAAATAGCTCATTCTAGAAGATAAAAAAATCATTTTGATATGGATGTCAAATGATGCTTTAATTTTTTTTTATCCCATTTATCAGAATTTATTTAACACTGGTCAAAATTTTAATCAAGTTTTGGTCAGAATTTTAACTGGGTTTGTCAGAATTTATATTAAATGGTCAGAATAATATTAAGAATCCTAACCTAACCTAACCTTACCTATTCTGACCGATTCGTCATTAAATTCTGACCATTAATTATTTTATTCTGACAATTCGTCGTTTTATTCTGACCATTCACTATTTTATTCTGACCGTTTTTGATTAAAATTCTGACTATTCATTATTTTATTCTGACAATTCATCATTTTATTCAGACCGCTTTTGATTTAAATTCTGACCATTCAATTTTTTTCTAGTAAAAAATATATTTTTATGCCACGTAGCATAGACATATGACTTTTAAATATTGCTATTTTTTGGAAAATATTTTTGAAGAAATTTCGAATTGTGTATTTGCTTCTTTTTTGGTTTTTACCAAAAATTTGATTCACCTTATTGTTAAAAAAAAATATCGGATTACCGGTAGTAAATGCATATTACAGTAAATTTGGCTTTCCTACATTCGACCACATACACCAAATTAAAAAAAAAAAAAAAAACACCCAAACAAATCACCGCCGCCTCAGATACAACCTCCCCCCCTGATCGGCCGACCTCTGACCCCGGCCGCGTTCCGGCCAATCGAAAGAAGCGCCCGGCGCGTCACGTGGCCCTAGGAGACGCTAAGTGCGGCCATTCGCCGCCGGTTTACGACGGCGGCGCCACCTGAGCTAGTGGCGATTAACCCGTCGCGCGTTTAACTGCCGCATAAAATTCGGCTCGGCCGCAGAACGGCGTGACGATAAGTCCTTAAGGACACTTGTTGATTATTTGCGCGCGGCGCGCAATAACTTAACGCGCGCGCGCCCGGGTCGTTAACGGTTGGGGGCGCGGATATTGCGCGCGTAAAGTGCGTTTAGTTCGACGCTCGGACGGCAGGGGGATGCGCTTTTTAGGTGGGGGAGGTTATGGCCGGATTGTGCGTTGTCATTGTTTTCCCGTGTGAGAAGGCGATTTGTCGATTTTGTTGAAAATTTGGGTTTTTTCGAAGAAATTTTCGTCGGTATATCTATTAGAGCAGTGCTCCGCAACCGGTGTGCCGTGGTTGAATTCAATGTATTTGAAATTTTGCAATTTTTCATAATGTTGTATAGAATATTAAAAAATGAACCGAAGAAAATAATTAAATTGGTAATTTTATGGTGATACAGTTTGATCGAGATAAATCATTTGAAAGAAATTTTTGCTCTGTCTCACTTTACATGGGGGGGGGAGGAGATATTAAATTTTCATGCACTACTTTTATGGCATACATACATCATTGGGTTTTTGGAAATTGCGTGGCGGGGGGGGAGGGTCGGTCCACGAAAACTTGCCGCTACCTTTATATTTTAGCTTTAGATTTGTCGCAGAATTCTAAGAAGAATTTTGGTGCGCCGTGGGTGTGAAAAGGTTGCGGAGCACTGTATTAAAGTATAAGGCCAGGCGCCCACTGCGATTTGTAGTCGCGGTGATCAAATTGGAGTCAGAGTTGACGTTAGAATCAGAGTATGAGTCACAGTTGGAAATGAGTCGGAGCTTAAACTAAAAGACAAAAATCAATTTCGGAGTAGAAATCAGTATATTTTGAATCGAATATACATCTCTATATAAAACTCTCATTATAATCCCTATAGATGCTTCCGAATATCCGGAATCCCGCAATTCCCGGGACTCGAGTCTCAGCTCCGGATCACTCCCTGGATTCCCGGGACATAACAACGTTAAAGAACCCGGGCAAATATATTACGAAATAAATTTTGCAAATCGGCCCAAAATAAACATCGAAAATAAATCAACGTTCATATCGGAATTATTAAAACTTCAATCATAGTAAAGCGAAATGAAATATGAAAAGACTCCGCCGTAATAAAAGCAGACAGGATATCAATATGATAAATTTAATTTTGAATAAATCAACACGGCGGGAAAATATAATTCCAATTTGAATTTTCTCCACTGAAAACCCAAAGGCGAATAAATCAAACATGATTTTTTTCCTTTTACTTTCGCTATTATTAAATTATTATTTTTTTGTGTAAACACTTGTTTGCGGATCGATCGCGATTTAATTAATTCGCCGTTCGGAATCAATCTTTCGGGATTCGTTTTATTTATTTATTTTTGAATAAATCTCAAGTTTTCATATTACCCCCCCCACCCCCTACTCCTGCCCTAGACGGGGAATAATAAAAATTCTTTCGAACAAAAACAATGTGCTTTACTTCGCCCTTTCGTCCCTTCCACTCCCGTTAATCGGTTATCGATAAAAGTTTCCAAACGGAAACGTTACATTTCTTTTCATATTGAAGCGATTTATAAAGAAAACATTTTTCTTAAACGTTTTTCGCAATTGAGAATTCAAAAATAATACTACGTCTAGTTAATTAGTCCAATTGGGGATTATTAAAAAAAAAATTTTTCTTTAAAAGGGAAGAATATATTTTTTAAATTTCCTTCCGCTTTGAAAAACTTTTATGGATTCGTTCATCCATTCAATTTTTTTAACTACTATAATAATATTCGATCATTTAAAGTTTTGAAAAATGTTATTCCGAAATTTTAATCCCGGTATTCCGAATAAAAATTAAAACCCGAAGTTTTTGAATTTATCAAAACAAAACTTCGATGTTTTTCGATCATATTATTACTAGAATTGTTCAGAAATTTCGATATTAATTTTTTTATGTATATTTTAATTATTCATTAACCTCCTTCATATTTTTAAGCAACTAATCCCTGTTTCTCAACCTTATTTGTGCGATACCCCATTTTATAACTTCATAAATCTCCATGCCTGAAAAAAAAAACTAGAAATTTTACCCAAATGATTCATAATATCAAGCATAGCTGAATTAATCACCTCAAACTTATTTATTCAATAAAATTTTCCACGTTTATTATCTGAATTTTTTTTTTTAATTCTACCTTTGTATAGCTGTTGGTAATACCAAAAAAATATTTCCAAAAATGTGTTTTTTAATGAAAAATCTGACAAATATCTATAATTTGAGCGTTTCCCCAAAAACATTCAAATTGTAGAATTCATCCCAACATTAGGACTAACCGATTGTTATTTTAATTCAATTCAAAACAAGACACCTTTAACAATTTAAAATTTTACCTTTTAACTGAAACAAGACTCGTATATTCGAATTCATTTATTTTCCGTTTGAATTACCGACTAATTATCGATTTTTTTTTTATTCGTCAACAACAAACATCAATTAATCGACACAACAGTTTCTATCCAACAAAACAGAAATCCGTCACGTCGAACCGAGGATTTGTCCGATCGAGAACGGACCGATTTCGTCAATTAAATTCGCTGCCATGTTTACTTATTTACCCATTCGGGGATTTGCCGGGTGAATCCTTGTTTAGCCGTGTAAAAAACGAAAAGCGAAAGAGATTTTTTAATTGAAACATCTTTGTCGACCCGCGAACGATATACCGCATCGTTGATGTTGTTTTAAAGGGTTGGACAAATTGATTTGTGAATTTTTCGAACTCTTTCGGATCGAAAAACTAGTGGAAATGATCGAAATGTATCTTTTTCATTAATCACATCGTTTTTATATGGGAGCAAATATGTTTTCGGATGAAAACGTGCATCAATAACGTCACTTTGAAAAACGGCCGTGACGTGAAGCGTTTATTTGAAAAATTCTACTGAAAAACACAATTTCGTCCCGGCGCATATTCAATTTTGAAATCTTCTTTATAAATTATGCAAAAATACACGATGATAAAGCGTTTGCCGATCGAACGGCGTGGACGAATTATTAATGTTCCAATCAGAGTTCGGCTACACGCCCACCGGCTACAAAGCCATGTCGTATTTTAAATTAATTATTATATTCTGCTAATACATTGTGTTCTTGTACGCTATTAAAATATAATATAACGTACCTTCAATTTTTTTTAATAAAAAAAATAATAACGTGTACAATTTGAACCACCCTTATATCATATGAATAATATGATAATAGATATTTTTATAATTGAAAATTTCTATAGGTACACAAACTTGATCAGGAAATAGAATTAATTTTAAAATATATTTTTTTATATATATGTATATAGTAATTCTAACTATTATATAATAGTATAAAAATATTTTTTATTTCATTTACGGATTAATATTTAGTCATACAAATTTTTATTCTTAATACATAAATTTGTACAAAGAGCTGTTTTTTTTTTAAGTGACAAAATGATTTTCCGAAAAAATCAATTTATATCTATTTTGATTAAATATAACTAAATAATACATATAATAGCTATATCTAACCAAAAATTATAATTATTTTTATTTTTTTTCTAAAATGATTTATATTACTCGTACATTAAAAAAAACTGACTCATACAAATATTTACAGTGGAAAATATTTGAAAAGAAACGGTTTGAAAATGGATACGGTTTGACAGAAAGGTTTTGATTTTTAATTAAAACACATGATTCTCTTTTACATTTCAGTAATACCAATTTGATAATAACAAAAATGAATTGGTTAAAATTGACGAATTCACATTTCAACAAATCATAATCAAAGCTGGATGGAAATCTATTGAATTTCTCATTTATAAGCTGGTTTAATTAAAATATACAGAATTCGGTTAAATCATACATATTTCATCAAGCGAAAACTATTACTATGAACAATTACGAATTCGCACATGTAAAATGCGAAAACGTTGATTAATTCGAAGTAATTGTAAAATTGTATAAATTAATAAGTTCGATTTCGATTTGCAAAATATCAAAATCAAACTAAAATTTATTGAATTCAAAGTTAGTTCTATTTTGAAACGAGATTTATTGTATAAAATTATTAATATTATCTAATTTTTACATTTGAAATCTTTTCAGTTATAAGATATGCCTAAATATTTCAAGAACCATTTATAAAATATTAAAGTAATTTTTATTCATTTCAACAATCCAAATATCAATAAATACATCAAAAACTAAACTTTCCAATAAAAAAATACTTCTATAGAAATCGACGCGGAAAAAGAAGAATAACGATCGTTATCTTACATATCACGGTTTAAAATATTAATAACAACTTTGCCGATGTCCGATTCGATTCGTTCGAATAGTTTGATATGTAATGTCCGTTTACATCAATGCCGACATTTTTAATCATACACCACACAAATTGATGCGATTCGATTTACGGTTACAATTATGAGTCCGTCGAAGCACATCCGTGTAAAAGTAATGCTTTCAAGATTCGATACGAATCAAAATTAGGTGCATTTGAATGTTTATGATCGTATAATCGTAATTTTTATATAAATATTTCGAATTGTTCTATAAAATATTTGATAAATCGGTTTAGATTTTTCTGTAGGGGAAGTTTGGGTAATTCGGTGATATTAAGCGTTCATTGTAATTTTATTGTAATTAAATATAAAATACTGTCATAATTTTCATCGTCTTATTCTTTTTTTTTAATTCGTTTATTGATTGAAGTTACAGACAACTCTTTCCAAATTCCTACCATTAGTTCAAATATTAAAAACCCTCAGAATTTATCTACCCAAATATTACATGATAATTGCATCTAATTATTTAGATGTTGTATATCTTTACTATTATAATTTTAAGTGACTTCTCCAAAAATGATCGATTGTGGTACATCTATCATAATTTCGTTATTCAAATTCTAAAGGCCATCGTATTCATCCCTGTAAATATTTTGATAGGAAAATGTTATGAAATTTTACGTATATCCCTATTCTATCTATTGATAGTAAAAATATTTTTTTATGCAGATCAAAAGCCTTATTTTACTCGACTGAATCATAAATTTACTCTGCATGACAAAAACCGTCACAAAATATTTTTAAATTTTTTTCACGCGTCAACAGTTATGATTAAATTATATCAGAATCAATTTATATATCTACTTACAAGTTTTTAGTAAGAATATAATTTTCATAACACGTTAGTATTTAAAAAAAAATCGACTTTAACCGAACTATCACAAAATTATCTCCGTTGTCGATTTATCCGAGTTTCCCTACGTATTTATAGAGGATGGTCAACTTCTCTGGTCAAATTTTAAATTTTGATTAAATTTCCGCTTCACCATTACGTAATAGTGAGACGTAGCTCGCCGAAACACGTATTAACTAGTTACGTGACGTAGCTCGCCGAAACGTGATCGGTGATTGTTATTGCGACATACGAAACAATCATAGACAGACCTTAGACAATTTTTCATTTTACATTCATTTTCAATTTCGTATCGACGATATTTGAATTTGCCGTTTTCTGCCGAATTTCGAAATCGATCCGAGCGTTAATGCGCTCTTCCAATTACCCGAATGAAAAAAACGGATGGAAATCAATTACAGATATGAAATAAAAGTCATTATTTTTTCGCAACGTTCAACCAATTTCGAAGAATATAGTTCCATTGTTTTGTTATTATATAAAAAATATCATAAAATATTCGAACGAATCAATTAACATCTTCATGAATGAACCGAACCGGTTTCAAAATCGAATCTCTCGTTTTTCCGAAAACGCTTCGGATATTTTTTGCGAATTTTTTCCCGTCCAGTTAGAGTCCAAAACGACCTTTTTTTTGGCGGCAACTTATATATTTTTTTTATTATTTTTTACAATGCAAACTTCCCACATTCGGGCCGCAGATAAGATCAGCATAAAGCGCTCGTAACGTTTAATAGCCGATTCGGTCGCATTATACATAAAAAAAATGTATTATATATAATGCGTATTCAAAAATCGACATTCGAATTCGGCGACGTTTTCGAAAGAGGCTTCTGAGGTCGCCCGTATTATATTTCGATTATAAAAATATTAGCGAAAACGAAATTTTAAAGCGAGCAAGCTGGCGCAATTTGGCCGAGAATGAATGTGTATAGGGTGTTTGTGTTGTGTCTGGTTTTTTTAATTAGAAAAATATCTTAATATTTTTAAACGATTATACTGCAATCGGATTTCGTATGATACGATTTTTATACAGTTGAATTTTAATCTATTTTCGTTAAATATTTTTTGGAAGAAAAAAATTGTTAACTACTATTTTGTATGCAGCCCACAACATATGTACACGGAGAGTTCAAAAATTTCGTCTTTCGCATTCTTGTACCATAGTTTTGAGAATCAGTAAGATATCTGCATGTTTGATACATCAATCGATAGGGCTTGAAATAAAAATATTTTGAAAATTTTATCTTCGTTTTTTTAATAATAAATATCAAAAAATTCTAATTTTCTTTTATTTCTATAATTTTTAGAAAACTTATCATGTATAATTCTAATATTTTTTATCTGATATAGATTTTTGTATTCCTACTTAAGAATTGAATACATATATAGTAATTAAACAAAAAAATAAGGCTTATCTGTTATATTAACGTTCATTTGGGAATTATTAGAGTGCAAACGTAAAATTTTAGATTTTTTATTAAAAAAAATCATAAAAATAACAATAACTCAAAAACTATGATACTTTGGACTAAGATATGTATAGTTTAAAATTTTCCAAATATCATAACCTATAACTTTTTTTTAATTTACCCTAGATCTTTAAACCTCGTATAAATTTTTGTTCAAGTAAAAAAAAACATTTATTCACAATCAATAATATAATCAAAAACCAACAATTAAACTATCCGAATCGAGCAGACGAAACATCAAACACGCCTAGCCCGACAAACACGAATAAACAAACGATTTCGTAAACTTCCTGTATTACGGGAACGAACGTTGCGAAAATTTCCAACAAATTCGCGCAAAATACATAATATCACAATGTAGCATGGATATAAGGTGGGATACGACCGAGAGTTTCAGGGGTACGGAAATAGTGTTTGTGGAGAAGAAAATTTTCCGTGTGAGTTTGTACGTTTTGCGGGTGGATATAACGCGAAGGGTTCCAACTGGATATGGATGTGCGAATATATTACAATATATTATATCTTGTGCGTGGGTGAGGGGAGGGGCGCAGAATCAAAATGAGACATCTTCAATTTGCACTATCTTTAGTTTGAATGGTGAGGCTCTGTGGTGGTGCGAGTGTGAGTAATAGTTACAATTTCTATAAGACATCTTTATTTTGTTCTATCTTTAGTTTCAGTATTAGGGTGAAGACTTCATTATGGTATGAGTGTGAGTATCAGCGTGAATATGAGCAATAGCAAAAAATTTCAAGTGCAGAATCGAAATTAGATATCTATATTTTGTATTGTATTTAGTATAAGGGTGAAACCTCATAGTGGTATGAATTTGAGTATCAACGTATGAGTATTTCTATGTGCAGAATCGAGACGAGACATATTTATTTAGCACTACTTATAATTTTGGTATAAAAGTGAGGCCCTATGATGGCATTAATATATCAGCATAAGTATGAGCAATAGTTACAATTTCTATGTGCAGAATCGAAATGAAACATTACTATATTTTTGATATGAGGGTGAAATCCCATAATAACATAAATGTGAGTAATAGCAACAATATCTATGTACATAATCAAAATAAGACATTTATACTTTGTACAATCTTCAGTTTTAGTATAAGAATGAGACCCCCATGGTGGCATGAGTGTAAGTATTAGCATGAATGTGAGAAATAGTAACAATATCTATGTGTAGAACCGAAATAAGACGTCTTTATTTTGTAATATCTAAAGTTTTTGTATAAATTTGAGACCTCATGATAACATGAGTGTGATTATGAGTATCAGCGTGAGTTTGAGCAATAATAGCAATTTCTATTTACAAAATTTAAATAAAACATTCATATTTTGTACTATGTTTAGTTATAATATAAGGATGAGGTCTTATAGGGATGTGAGTTTGAGTAACAGCGACAATTTTCATACAAAAATCAACACATTTAAGTATATCATGATGTCACTTGGAAAAATTGATTTTATATAAAAATAAAAACACTCACACTCAATACACCTAAAATTTAAGATTTTTCATTTCTCAATATTTGTGTGAATATTTCTTTTTAAAGTATACTTTTATGTAGAAGGAAACGTAGAATACACCGAGAATATACGTAACAATTTCGATTCGCTTGTAGGTAACGATTTTGGCGCGATTTGTGTGTGAAGTACTCGATTTTGTATGTAAAGATGAGTTTTATAAAGTTTTTGTGAATACAGATAGATTTTAGAATAGTTTGAGGTTGGTTAATTTATTATTTGTAAGAAATTGGATTAAAATATAAATTCCAATGCAATGCATTGGAAACTAAACTCATTTTTTTTCAAATTAATAGACTTTTACCAAAAAAAATTGAATAAATAATCAGATAAAGGATTAAACTCAATGGTGAGTAACATTTGAAAGATATAAAAATTATCAAAAAAAAAATATATATCGAATATATTATACAAAAATAATTTGATATCAACAGAAACGGAACAAAACCGAAAATATCAATCACAAAAAATAAAATACACAACAATAATCGATTTATCCATACAACCTTCGATTCCAAGCCGATTGAGCCGTTTGATCCGGCGCCCCCCGCACAATACACGATATGATATATAAAGCGTCTCGCAGAAATATAACATTTGTAAAATTACGATCCGGAAATTAAATGTAGGATTTACAGTCCCTTTGCGATGTGCGAGCTGAACGGGCCTGTAATGTCCAAAGTTTGACACATGTATAATATTAGGGGAAAGGGGACCACTGTGTACCGCCGCCTGTGTTGTCACTTGGCCGGGAACTTGTCGGGAAATAATTTAAATTTCGCGAATTGAAAGAAAAAAGCAATCGGGGAGACTCTGCTGATTTCGTCGGTTTTTTGTTTTTTTTTATATATATATTTTTTTTATTTTTTTTTACAAAAGTTTTCCTCAATACAATAGTAATAATAAGTAAAGAATAATATCCCCTATATATAATAGCGGATTTCTGTGTGTGTGCCTGTTCGATGACGCTCGCGACTTTTTCCCGAATATGGTCTTTATGCGTATGCATTTAACGTCTATAATATGATGCTTATTACATACTGCCTCTGGCTTTGTCTATTTGCCGTAATTGTGACAATAATAAATGAACTGGTTTTATTAATTAAATATTCAAATCGAGTACGGGCATCTATTTTGATTTTATTACTTAAATATTAAATATTCAAATCGGGTACGCATTTTGGGTTCACACAAACGGGTTTTCACATTTTATCGTTTTCCGTTTTTTAACAAAACCATAGCTGATGCTATTAACATCGGACCTATTTACTAGTAATAATAATAATATTAAATAATATGATAATAAATTAAAAAAATGATTTTTGTGTGAGTTTTAATATATTTTTTTAATGGTATCGAGTTAATTCAATGTGTCAACTGCATTGCTTAAATTTAGTGATTTATTCCAAAAATTAATTTATAGAAAACGATTATTTATTTTGTGAGACATAAAGCTTTTAAAATATTTGTATATTTGAATAATATGAGGCTTATTACTTTCAATTATTTCCATATATTGATTGCGTCGTTTATCGCTTATGAATGATATAATTGATAAGAACAAACTCTTAATTATTATATGATTCTTTATTTTTTTAAGAAGTTTAAATATAATATAATATTCAAGTCAATATAATGCATTCATATTCAACAATCGACTGCATTAATTGTTGCTTAACTTCATTGTACGACGCAAACTTATATAATTAACAAGATTAAGTCATTAACTATGATTATTATTATAGTTATTTGAATATTAAAATTTATCATTTTCTTATAATTTCAATGATACGCAATCAACCTCATCACCTGTCACCTGTCATCAACTTTTAAAATTAAACTTTGGATTACGTGATTTGAACCATTGATATTAATTTTTCATTTTATTTACACCAAATTAATATTCATTTCGAATCAAAATCATGCAAAATAAATACAATCCATTTCTTCAATTTCTAATAACTCATCGACTATATAAAATTCATATAACGAAACTAGCTCATAAAATCATCCAAACCGATTCTTCTCTAATAAAAAGATAATCTACCATAAAACCGGCATAGTGACAAAAAATTAACGAGTCATCGCGCAAAAATTTTTGCGTTTTCATACTAAAGTCACCTGTGGTGATGACTCACACCAGATCATTATTCTATTACAAATGCGAATCTTCCGTGAATTTATACACGTTTAATTTTATGTAAACGCTTTGCGACAAAAACATTTAAATGTAAATAACAGTTAAGATAATCTAAAGTGACGTTTCGTCGACAACACAGCCTCCAAACATAGAAATCTCTATTATTGCTAAAATCTATGAGGATTGATTTACAATAATGAATATTGTGAAAACAATCCAAAATTTATATATTTAAATTTCATAAGTTATGGATATATGGATTTTTTAATATAATGTATATATGTTACGCTACGTTCGTGTAATTGCTTATTTCATGAACGTATCAAAGAAACATACTTTGTCTTTGAAATTTAACAACACCTGATCGTATATATTATAGAACGCAACATAGATACATCATTTAACGACTTCTATCAAATATGACAGTTGATATGCCTAACGACAGTGGTAGAGAACCGTTTACCAAAATTTCTAAATATTTTTTACTGAGCATCAGGCACACCAAAGAAATTTAAATATCTTCCATAAGCATGTCGCAAAACGCGTCAACTGTCATATTTGACAGTATATATTTCTTACGTACAGTGATGGTGAAACTTTTTTCATTCACGTATCAAAGTTTATATATATTTCTTATAAAATATCAATCATTTCAAATAAATTTTAATGTCTTCCATAAGAAACGTCAACTGTCATATTTGGCAGAAGACATTAAATGATGCACTTACGATAGATGGCACCTATATATTATATAACCAAATGTTATTAAATTTCATAGACAAGGCAATATTTTTTGCTTCGTTCATGGACAAAGCAATTAAACAAACGTAGCGTAACATATATATATTAAATGTATATATAATCGTTGAACGGCTCGAAGTTTGTAATAGTGTCGATGGGGCAATGCCGTTTTCAAATGAAACCAAAACTTTTGCGAAAAAAGTCGAAATCCCCCGGCTCGAAAAGTTGCGAAAATAAAAACAATTTTCAATTCGCTTTGTTTACTCACAATATGCATTATTCATAATTCAATAATAATGCTGAATAATGAATGAAAAACGCTTGAATATTCATACTTCCGAGAGCGGTTCTAATTTGAGCGCCGGCGAAGAAACAAGAACGAGACGTCTTTTGGATGGAAAAAATATAACTTTTTTACCAATTTTCGGCAGAATTTTCGATTTCAGTTCAAAGTTCTGACTTTGACCTGTCATAGAGCGGAATTTTCCGCGAAAATTTTGCGAAATCGATTTGTGGATAAAATTAACATTTTGTGTATGTACAAAAAAATTTGACTGAATCCTGTACAGTTAATTTGCAACTTTTTGTCAAATGAATTGAGTTAAGATATTGAAGATTTTATTTTTTAACATTTGAATCTTTAAAAAATTCTAATTAAATTGCAAATAAATAAAGAATACAGTCATATCTTAATTCCTGAAGAAATAAGGCAAGACCGCATGATAAAGATAAGCATTCACATTTTCATATGCTTAAAACTCACCATAAAGTCTTACCTTTATTATAAATCGAATTTTGTCAACATATAAATTTGTTTCATAATATAAATGACACTCGAACAAAAAAAAATTATGTTTCAATCGCAAATGAAATAACCAAATTTTCATTTCAAAGTAATTACAAGAAAATAAATATCTTGTAGAGCCTCACCTTAATAAAAGCCAACTTTCATCAACATATCAATCTATTCCATACTCAATAATTATACTTGACTGAAACAACTCGACATGTAACGTTAAATCGTTAAATTTTAATCGCAAATAAACACAAAAGCAACAAAAGCTTAATTTTAAAGATATATAATATGTATATAATAAAATAAGAACATGAATACTTTATGGAGCCTCGCCCTTAATAAAAGTCGACTTTCATCAACATATCGATCTGTTTCATCGTAAAATTCAAAAATGACACTCAACCGAGGAAACTCTACATATAACGTCATACGTTATATAATATTTAAATTTCAATCTCAAAAATGTAAAGAAATAACAAAAATTAAATTTTGAAGAAATTTGAATATAAGTATCTTATGAAGCCTCACTCTTATAAAAGCCAACATATAAATTTGTTTCATAATGCAATTCAAAAACGATGCTCGACCAAGAATACTCCATATGCAACATCATATAATTAAATTTCAATCCCATAAAACATAATTTTGAAGATATAACGAGAAAATAAACACTTTATAAAGCTTCACTCTTATTAAAACTCAACTTTCATCAACGTATCGATTTATTTCATAATATATATATACAGTAAACCCCACTATAACACATAGATAGATTCCACATTATAAAAGATTAAGGTTTTTCAATTTAGATTTTTTATTTTTTGACATTTTTACGTGTTGACTGCTTGTTTCAAATGCATTTGAAAAAAATTTGAATTTGAATGCATTTGCATATAGGGGGGACATTATAGGCGGGTTTACTGTATACAATTCAAAAATGACACTTGACCTAGAAAACTCTATACGTAATATCATATAATTAAATTTTAATGCACAAAAAACATAATTTTGAAGAAATAACGAAAACGAGAACCCTTATCCCCAACCCAACTTCATACAAAAATTATCAATTTTTAATAT
>JAOXNN020000029.1:4461872-4473018 GCA_028571205.2 Hydropsyche betteni | reverse complement strand
TGCACATTATTATTAAACCGCTGAACACACGTTCGAACATGGTTGCGAGCGCAACAAATCCATTAGTTGCACGTAACTATATTCAAACGTCTATTTACACATTTGAAGTGTAAACAGCGAGTAGCCCGTTAAATACTCATGTATACATGTTTATAATCGCTTTTTAATTTAAGATCATTTGGTTAGTGTACTTGTAGAACCTTCATTCTTTGAAAATTATTTTTTCCTTATCACTTCATATCGTAATCACATACAATTAGAAAAACGCATACACTTAATGGAATGAATTTAAATTAAATCATTAGCTCCAATATTGAAAATTGATAAGTGATGACATACCATTTAGAAATAATACTTTTCAAGATTTATCTTCCTTCTAGATAAAAAACATGCATTGAAGAACTTTCATATATCAAAAAAACTTACATAATATATATTATGCAACGATTGTGTGATCACATTTCCCATTATAAACCGCAAAATATCTTGTGTTTTTTGTGAAATTTAAACAACATTTGACATCCGTATCAAAATGATATTTTCAACTGTCGACTTTGCGAATTTCATGTTCTAAAATAATCTATTTTATGACTTACAAACTTTAGTATTGCATCTGTAGTCTTCAGTGCCTTTTTAACTACAACTAAATTACTCTAGCCATACAAGTCTTTCCTAGCCTTCTATAGGTATATCTTAAAATACATGAACTTTCATATTTGATAGATGACTTTAAACATTTAATTTTTTAACAATATCAACAAAAGAAGATAAAATACTAACAGATAATATTAAATTTCATAAAAAAACTCATTTTATTAAAGCTTTTCGTGAAAAACGCGATTATACACATATTGCACAACATTATAAGGTAACAACACCAATAGTTGACCATTTACTTCTAGTTGACTACTTCTGAGAAAAACGTAAAAATTAAGGTTAAAAAAACGATAATCTTTCGGAAATTGTGCGATAGGTAAGATTTAATAAACTAATCTATAATACAGCACCCTTTCCGAAAGACGATCGTCTTTAAAAACCGTAATTTTTACATTTTTCCGAAAAATGGTCAGCTACGGGTACGTGACCAACCACTGACATCGTCACATCATACACCGACATCATCACACACTCCGAATCTAAACCCCACAAAAAACAACACGCCAAAAATCTGACCTTCCGATCCGCTAATTTTTGCCCGAACACACAGATCATTCGAACAAACTCGTTACAACGAGTGATACGTTCTAAACGGGTTAACACCCTCAGCACGGGCCGGTCCAATTTCACCCCAGATTAGCAGTGTCCGGAGGGTTGTCCCGGCAATCAACGCGTCCGCTCATGCATATTCTCACGAGCCATTTCTCCCCCCAGTCCGCCCCTGCACCGTCTGCAGTCCCACTTTTTTCGAAATCGGTGCAACAAAGTGCATTGTTGGCCGAAACGGCGATCCGTTTTTTAATTATTGCCGGGCAATTTCGCAAAACAAAGGGTCGGTTAATTGCTCCTGGCGGGGTGAGGGGGGGGGACGTGTGTATAGCCTGGAAATTATGGGGTGTGAATATGTGGATATATGTACTGGTGACATGCGATCGGATGAATGACTATGATTATTAGTGGAATTTATTATCATTTTTATGGAGATTGTGTCTTATTAATAATACTTTCGATATATTATAATTTTTTAAAAATGTGAAAAATCTCGAGATTTTTGTGTAATTTAAACAAAATTTTCAAAGGATTTTTTTTCATTATCTACTCCCAACTCATCTATAATATTATAGAATGAGTTCTTTTATGATTTAGAAAGTCGAACTTTTCATTTGTGGTCATCAATGCGCTTTTTAACCAATTTGAGACACTTTAATGTTAACGATACAAGTATTTCTCAGCCTTAATTAGATATACCCAAAGACACGTAAACTCTCATATTTGACAGGTGACATTAAACATTCAACTTTTGATAATACCAAAAACACACTAACAAATGACATTAAATTTCACAAGAAATCCACGATTTTTTTGCGTTTTTCATGACAAACACGTATTTATGATTGTGTATCAATAATAATAATTATTATTATTATTATGATTAAACAGAAAATTTTATAAGAGTTGATCAAATTATAATTAATATAAATACTCGTTAAAAATATATATATAATAAATTTTCGGAACCAAATTTTATATAAGCGCTCACATTTTTTCCGTGCCATATAACAAAAGTTATTAACCCATTACTGTCCTTATTATGCAGACGCACGAAAAATTTTCAATAAAAATATTCAAATATATTAAACGCATCTTAAATCATTAAAAATGAATACAAAAATAATATATAGTACATTTAATACGTTCAAAGCAAACTTACTTGTATATTTTTAACATAAAAGTCTTTTACCAACCGATGATCTATTATTTTTTTCTTACATATTATACAAAAAAATCAAATCAAAATATTTTTATGTATTAATGCATTTATGTTGTCTAGAAATCTATATTTTTATAATTATATATTCTTCGTATAAATTTATGTTTATTATATCATTTGAAAGTCATATTTGGATAATTTTTAAAAGATCAACTATTCATTAATACATAATAGAATTTTTTTTATAAAACTTTTGAAATAAAATGCTTTGCATTCAAATGATAGTTATTATAAATCGACATCGTATAAATTTTTAGTAATTATCCCAAATTAAAAATATAGTGAAACGACATTTTTTGATTTTTGAAGGAACTGACAAAAAAAACGTAAATTTGGAGTGTAAAATTTTAAAAATTTAACTTTCGGAGCAGCAAAAATTGAATACAAACAAAACGTAAAATCGAAGTTTCACTGTATAAATAATACATTTTTCATTTTAATAACGACAAATAACGCCAATTTCGATATTTCCAGCGACACAAAATCCAAAACGCTCCCAATAAAAAAGCGATAAATAAAAACAATTATCTCACATACCCTAAACAAACAAGCATATGTGGGTCGAAAGTTTTTTCTTGCTCATATAGTAAGAGTTGTTAACCCGTTGCTGGCCTAATTGTGCGGACGCGCACGTCTGCCGATGTCCGTCCCCCGCAATTCCGACCGCAATTTAAATACGACCCGAAAAGAGGGCGAAATAAATTCGGGACAAAATCCGGCGGCGAATTTTACGACCGCGCCCCGAAAATTTACTAAATATTTCACGCGGCCCGCTAATTAATATTCAAGCGGAACGCGCCGGAAAACTAATTTGGACGCAAGGCCGCTTTTCGCTCGGAAAACGTTCGCTTTCGCCGTTTTTCGGCGACGAATTTCAGATCCATTCGCGGATTTCAGCTGATGAGTTATCGGGGGTGGAGTTTGACGTTTTTCTTAATTAGGTGTGATTTTAAAACGGGGTTGGGTGTAGAGTGGATTTTGTGTGATTTTTTTTTTGGGGGTAAACTTTTCTGTTCGAATGAGAGCTTTTGGTATAGTGATATGGAGTATTTCCAGATATATGGAATTTTTGATTCCCGGATACTTTGGTTGATGAGTTATCGAAGGTGGAGTTTGACGTTTTTCTTAATTAGGTGTGATTTTTAAAATTCGGTTGGACATTTAATATTATAATTTGGGCGTAATGTGAATTTCATATGATTTTTTTTTGGAATAAACTTTTCTGATCATATGAAAGCTTTTGGTTTGGTATTATGGAGTTTTTTCAGATATATGGACTTTTTTGACTCTCAGATTTCAAGTTATGGCTTTGTACCATTCTCAGAAATCACGATAATGGATTTTAAATAATTAAACCTAATTAAACCTAAGACTTAATATAATATTCCTGGAAAAACAAAAACTCAATCTCTGTTAATTGAATTTTCTTCAAAATATTTACTCCTTCGAATAAATATAATATTATTTTATCCTTTTTGTAAGCTACAAATTTTATCATCAATATTTTTTTGTAAAAGTGACAGCTAACGAGATATAATATTAACGAAAAACTATTTTCGGTTACCTTTGACTTCACGTAAAATATTATCCCGACCACTAATCGTCAGCGAATTTTTTTTCATTTTGTCAAGAACCGTAATATCAAGCTTCATATCAAAATTCAGCTTATTACAAATTTATTACGAACCGAACCACTACCTCATTACAAAAATCACCATTTACATTTACCGAAAAAGCGTCACCGACAACTCTTATGGCCGACGACACAAATACGTGTCATAAAATTTTTTGCGCAGATAACCGATGACCCGTATACGCGTCACGATCGCCCAGCGGCTATTATCCACCAACACTTTATATGTGCCCGGACGTGTGTCATCGGCTATCTTCGCGAAAAATTCTAATGACACGTATTTGTGTCATCGTCCACCAAAGTGCAAAACGCATATTAACCAAACCCACCACTCTCGATCCCTTCGAATTACCTCAATTCTTCAACATCCCACCCACACCTCCGTCACAAGCACACGTTGGAGAAAAGAGATGAATGCGCAAAGGAGGATGACACAACACGTGCGGTGGCCCTTACGTCCATATAATGTCCAGCCCGTGTCACTTGGGCGACCGACCATTTTATGGCGGTTTCAACCCTTACCGTACATGTATACCCTATGGTGGGTGGGTATGTTTTTTTTTTTTCCCCGCCAGGACTATACTAAAAATAAAGTCGACACTATATTGAGTTCGCTTTTACGATAGTTATTTTTATTCGCGTACGTGGTTGCTATTTGGAAACATTGTATTTGATGGTGTAGCGGAATTTGCGCCCTTATATAAATGATGGTGTGATATAATATATGAATTTTGAAAGTTAGTATCATGTGGGTTGTGTCTGTAATAATATTATCGGCGGGATGGTAAGATTATTTTTGGTAAGAATTTGAAAATAAATAAACATCATCAACTAAGTAATTAAACAATTTCTATGAATATGTCTATTTATCGTACTGCTTTTAAAATTTTAAATTTAACTTATACAGATCAAATTCAACTTTTTTTAATCAAATTCGACCTTTTGAGCTTCAAATTAAACTTTTTACAAACCAAATTCAATCATTAACAAGTATCATTAAGACGATTGTCATAACATTCAATGAAATACAATCTATTCTTAAATTTGACTGATAATTTTAGTTGGTGTTTTTCACAAATTTTTACATTGCAAAATTAAATATTTAAAAAAAATTAATCTAAAATCAGGAATCGTGGATATTAATCAAACATTTTTTATATTTTTTATGAAATTATAAAAGAAAACAGAAAAAATAAATTTACTATGGTTGATTTATAATTGAAAAAAGTTTAGTTGAATTAATTTCTTAAATATCCAGTTTATTTTTAAAAAAATCCTTCACAGATCCAAGTATTTGGCAAGCAAAATAACATAGCATGTACACAACGTGTGCACCGGTGCTCTAACGGCCCAGCGCGAACCATCCGCTGCAAGCACGGAAGCTCTCACGGCACAGAATTGGTCAAAATTTTAAAATCCACCAAAAAAAAAACCATCAATATTTCAGACTACCATACTCCATTTTAAACAATCCTTCCAAAGCAACACTCAATCCGCTTCATACGATAATAGACTCAATAAAACAAGCCGAAGCTGCATCCATCCTATTAAGAGCCCATCCCCGGATTTATGGCCGGCCTCTAAATCGGCTCCGAAAACACGCGGCTTTTTATCGCAGACGTTAACACATTCGGACCGGAATAAAACACATATAAATCCACGTAAGAGGGCAGCAGCTGGCGAAACAAGAGCACCTGCCTTCCTTTTCTCACCTGCCAATTAATGCGCGTGGCACGTGGGACTCCTTGTGGCCAGCTGCTGGTACGTTCTATCTTTGTCGTGGACGAGGATCGGACGAAAGCGGGACGTGGGGTGACCGTGTTTCGGGGTTGAGTTGGGACCGATGAGTTTTGGCGGGAAATTTTTGTAGAATGGGGTTTTAATCTGGTGCGTTTGTGCAAAAGTTAGTTTGTGGCATTGATTGGTCTGGCACTTTTGTCACTTTGTTGCAGGATACGTTTTTTCAACAGTAATTTTTTAGCGTGCTGCAAAAATTCGTCGGGACGGATTACTTTTGGTGGGAAATTTGTGTAAAATGGGGTTTTAGTCCGATGCGTTTGTGCAAAAGTGAATTTGTGGCATTGACTGGTCTTGCATTTTTGTCACTTTGTCGCTAGTTACGTTTTTTTTCAATAGTATTTTTTTACCATGCTAAATATTATAAATTCGTCGGGACGGATTAGGTTTTGTAAAATGGGGTTTTAGTTCGATGCGTTTGTGCAAAAGTGAGTTTGTGGCATTAATTAGTCTTGCATTTTTTTCACTTTGTCGTTAGTTGCGTTTTTTTTTTAACAGTAATTTTTTGCTGTGTTAAAAAAATTCATCGGGACGGAATAATTTTGGCGGGAAATTTTTGTAAAATGGGGTTTTAGTTCAGTATATTGATACAAAAGTGAGTTTATAGCATAGATGAGTCTTTAACTTTTATCACTTTGTCACTAGTTGCGTTTTTTTCAACAATCATTTTTTAACATGCTTCAAAGATTCGTCAAGACGGATTAGTTTTGGCGAGAAATTTTTGTAATAAAAAGTTTTAGTTCAGTACATTGCTACAAAAATGAGTTTGTAGCGCTGAATGATCTTTCATTTTTGTCACTTTGTCGCTTTTGAAATAATTTAAAATTAACAATTTTCATTAATCAAACTTTACTTATGCTTGAGAACACCAAAAATTATAACAATATTAAAAAAATATATATAAATTACATATTCTACATAAAATAATTAAAAAAAAAACCTATTTTTAACTTCTTACCATCCCAATTTTATGACAATCAAAATAGTCACCTTACCACCCCATATATACACAAGTAAATGGTCATTCAAGACCATCGCAACTGGCAGGTGTCAATAAGATCAAGGCCTCGCTAAATATAATATAAATGATCATCGATTGCCGTTTTACATGTACGACATTTTCCCATCATTCGAAAGTGAAATTTTGCCCACATGGCGCATTATTGAAATCGAACATTCGACTATTACTTTATCCGATGCATATTACGACGGCCATAAACTGTATATACGAAATATATTAGTGTGTACATACATATATGTCGATTGGAAAACTGAGTTTAACGTTCGCAACGTTAAATTTTTACGACAAGTCATCCAGTGACGACACTAAACTCTTCCGGATGACGTTTATGCGCGTCAACTTTCAAAATATTACACGGTACGTTGTACTGATAGATGAGTCTTCAGATTATTTACTTTTTATATTTCGAGCACTTGGACTAATTTGAAAAGTTGACGACAAGTTTATTTTTGCACTTATAAATTTTAAAGTAATCGTAAATAAACTCATTTTTCGGTGCTTAACGATATATACTCGTATATTTGATGTTTATATGATTGAATTTTTTTTAAATGTAATAAAAATTGAGTTTTGTGTGATGTTTTAATGTTATATTTTAGAGTTTTGACTTTTTTGTTAGTGTTATTAAAAAATTAAATGTTTAAAGCTATGTGTCAAATATGACAGTTGACGTGTTTATGATATACCTATGGAAGATTAGGAAAAACTTGTATTGTTGAAATTTAAGTATTACAGTGTGATTAAAAAGGTCATTGAGATCCAAAGATGTGAGGTTCATTTTTGTAAATAATAAAATAACTCATTTTAGAAGAAAAGTTGACAGTTGAAAATATAATTTCGATACTGATGTTAATTTTTTTACGAATCCTAGATTTTTTTAGATTTTTCATGAAAAATGCAATTATACAAGTATTACGTAACAGATAATACAATAAACCTCCTTTTAACGTCAAGATAGGTTCGACGTTATAGGGAGGAATTTAGGGAAATCAATAAATGAAACATTTTAATTTTAATTTTTTTTTTGGTCATTTTTACGTAATTTTTTGTTTCAAATACGCGTGAAACAAATTGGAAAAAAAAATTAATTTAAATTAATTTGAAAAAAATGATGCTATAGGGGGAACATCTTAAACGTTATAGGGGATTTTACTGTATATACGAAATTTCAAATTTAGATACATTAAAATTAAAAATAAACTGATTCAAATACCCAAACTTCTCGAACGAATACATAATGACTCCGAAACGTTTTCCTCTACCGAATTTCCTTCAAAAAAAAAAAAAAATCGCCAATAAAAAAAGAAAACACGCATCGCAGACGACACTAAAATCGAAAACGAACGATTCGCAACCGCAACAATCATTATTCGATCAAGGGGCGCGCTCGCGGGCGCACTTTCCGCGAGATTTTCCCGGCGTTTTCCCCTTTTTCCGCGCCGGAAAAATCCCGGGCTTCCCTTTGAGCCCGCCCACTCGAGATGCCGCCCACCGGCGGGACAGAATCGCCATTTTTATTATTTTTTGAAGGGCCCCGAGTCTGCAGCTTCGATCGGATTTACGTTTACTGCCCTCCACTGTCTTGTATCGGGAATTTTCCGAGCGTTATAAAATCGGATTGCTACTTTGTATAATGCTTTGCTTTATGGATCTTTCGACGTGTTCGTGTATTTGTAGTGTAAATGTATATATGTGTATATATATTTTTTTTTTATACTTTTGCCGTTTTTATGGACGATTTGGGAATGTGTTCGAGTCGTAAAGGACGTTAATATGGGCTGTAAGAGAAAATTTAATTTTTTTCCATAGACTCGTCGATTTATATGAAGTTAGAATTGGGTCTGTTTTTTATGATTTGAAACGTATATATATATACACACACACACACATATTTTTTTTATTTTTTTTTGTAATAAAACTATCACTTTTATGTAATACACCCAATCCTCTTTTTATACGGTTCAAAAGAATAACTGATTATTTTTTACACGATTTTTTTGCTTTAAAAGGGTATAGAAAAAATATATCATTATACCACAATAGTAAGATTTAGATCAAGCCAATATACTGTTATAATTACATGTATGTAATTATAGTTATTAAATAAAAATTTCAATGATTTTATATGGTGAAATTTTTTCACATTACACAGTTTTTATAAAGTATATTTGGATGGAAGTTCTACCCAAATATACTGATGAAACCTATCTCTATTTTTTACATGGAAACCTTCGTTTTTTTACAATGTAGTCTTTGGAACGTATCTCCCGTTTAAAAAAAAGATCAGGTGTATATTTAATAGATAAAATTCATGATTATAAAGTACAAAATTTCCAATGAGAGTACTGCGTATTCTTTTAAATTAAAATATCAATATTAAAAAAATCTCGAAATAATAAATCATCCTACCGAATATGAAAACACAAATCGCCATTCGCGTCGAAGTGGTATAAATTTCAGCTGAAAACATTCCCTGTGTAACAGACAGAATCCTTTAGGCGACGAGAGAGAGAAGTCGAATTTTCATTCGGCAGAATATTTTCCGACTTTCAGTCGGTCTTTTTTCGCAGCCCGACTGCACAGTGACTGCTGCGGTGCAGTCTCGATTTGCCAAATTGGATTTTTGCCGCCTTTGAGAGGTGTGTCGACTCGCTTTACATGCCGACTCTGCATAATCCGGAACATAGAAGGCGTTGGAGTCGGAGTTGCATATGTGAGTGCACTCTCAGTGCCCAATTACGTGGTTTTCGTTAAAGGAACTTACGGTATTTTAAATAAATGTTGTTCAAATCCCCTATATATAATCACGGATATATGTGTCCGTTTGGCCGTCTGTTTGTCTGTTCAATGACGTTCGCGACTTTAAAACGACGCGTCGGTACGATTATTTTTTTGCGTCTATAAAACTATTCTTCATGCGTATATGGTCTTTATGCGTATACACTTAACGTCTATAATATTATGCTTATGAAAGTATCTCCATTGACTTATGCAATACGTCAATTATTACGCAGTGGAAAAAACATTTGAATCTCCTATACATGTATATAATCACCAATGACAGATGTCTGTGTTTGTTTGTATATCGTTCCAATTTAGCCTGTATGCCGTTCAAATATAACGGCTATAATCGCTACACGAAAACGGCTATAACGCGAGCTCCGAATTTTGTCTTTATTTTCATTATAATAACGGCTATAATTTTATCGTCTTATCTTAACGTCTAAAATATGATGCTTATTACCTACTAACTACTGGCTTTGCTTATATGTCACAAACAAATAACAAATGAACTATTTTGATTTTATTGATTAAATATTAAACATTCAAATCGGGTACACATTTCGGGTTTACACAATCGGGTTTTCACATTTTATCGTTTTCCGTTTCTTAAAAAATCCACAGTTGATGTTATTAACATTGGGTCTATAATCTATCAATAATAAACAGTTGGTCGTCGACAATTGGTACACAGTAAGTGCTGAATCGATCCTCCTTCCCTTCTCTCCTTCCTATGTACTTCATATCACTTCAGTTGTTGCTATGAGCAAGGTGATAAAATCTTCAAGGTGCTCTATGGGTATCTAAAGACTTCCGCCAATACCACCAAACGTCGGGTTAAAACCAGACACGAAGAAAAAAAATCAACTTTTACAAGCCTTCCGCATCGGCGCGCTGGACAAAGGGCTCGCGCATAAATATGTATGCGAGACCAGCAACGCAACGCCGTTTCGGGGTAAATTTATTTCCGCAGGCAATCCATTAGTATCAAGGTTAATAATATTCCCCGGCGAGCCCACTCCGGCTAATGATCACTTAGCGAGCTTCGCGGCCTAGCTAGGTATCCGTCGCGGATGATGTTCGGCGGATGCGAACATTTATCAAATGCTAATTTCGTCGTCGTCTTATGTATTGTTTGAAGGAGGAGGAAAAAGCTCGGGACTGTCGTGTGCGGTGTTGTGTTTGCGTATGTGTGATGTATGGAAGAGCGGAGCGATTAACCCCTTTCTGCTTGCGCGATTAATCTGAAGGTTTATTAAGCTGGTTCTCATATGTGTGAGATATCCGTCGACGTGTTTTTCTTAGGTTTTTGGGATTCGGGACTTTTTTTTTTAATCTGTCTGGTTAATTTTAAATTTCTGATTGTGTATCTGTTAAAGGCTAGTTCGCACTATGCTAGTGATTTAGGAAAGTAGCGAGTAATTTAGTGGCTAAATGTGTGCGAACCGCAAAAAATTAGTCAAGTAGTTTAGTGAATGATTTAGTC
>JAOXNN020000029.1:4415709-4453436 GCA_028571205.2 Hydropsyche betteni | reverse complement strand
TGGGGGGGGGGTATACACGAAAATTGTGTTTTACCCCAAGCGCTAAATACTCTCGCTGCACTACCACATTCACTTATATATGAGTAAATCTGTACTGATTTTATTTTACAACAAATCAGGACAAAACCCAAAAATTCAGTACCATACTGAAAAAATCAGTACGAATAGTCAACTTAATCTGTACTGATTTTATTTTACAACAAATCAGGACAAGGCCCAAAAATTCAGTACCATACTGAAAAAATCAGTACGAATGGTCACCTTACTTTTGACAGACTGAGAAAATTCTTATAAAATCATAACTAGATATTTCACAGTACTGATAATGATAACAAATATGATACATAAACTAGGTATCGCATTATTTGTTTTTAATACGTTATTCTGTTTACGAATTAAAAACATTTTCTTATTCTTTTTTTAACTCTACGTACCTACCGCTGAGGGCAACGTACAAAATAGTACCGATTCTGTTAATCGAATTATCTCCAAAACAGTTCCACTTACGAATAAATATTATATGTATTACAGCATTTTCTGTAGGAAATTTTCTGACAAGGGGAAGGCACGAAGTTGAAATCATGGATTTCGATGAAATTTATTTCGGATATAGATTAAAATTATTGTACAATATTAATATGGTAAAGTATAAAATATGTTAAGAATCGGATTTTTTCGTATTATGAACATAAAAATTTAATGAATAGAATAATATTTTTTTGTTAATTAAAAAAAATTGATTTAATTGATCGAAATGTAAAGGAATGATTTTAAAAATGGCTAATATTTCAAATGGTCAGAATTTTTATCCCGTTTATCGGAATTTATTTGACATTGGTCAGAGTTTTCATCAAAAAGGTCAGAATAAATATTGAATGGTCAGAACTCAAACTGGGTTTGTCAGAATTCATATTAAATGGTCAGAATATTATTAAGAACCCTACCCTAACCAAACCTATTCTGACCGTTCCGTTATTAAATTCCGACCATTCATCATTTTATTCTGACCGTTTTCGGTGCAAATTCTGACCGTTCAATTTTTCACCAAAAATAAATAGCGCACAACCCCAAACACACATGGCCACACTATCGCGCGTTACATCCGAAATTTGACACAAGCAGCGTGAGTTGCGGTTTGTCAACTCCGTTCACGCTTTGATATTAGCCATCAATCTGCTTCAAGATGGCTTTGGAGTCGCTCTGCGGTTTCGATTCCCTGCTGCGTCCTTCAGGAGGCTTCTCCCTCCTGAATCCAGGGTTCGGAGACCAGCCCTCGTTCCCCGAAATGCAGCGTCACACCGAACTCGCCGTGCCGCCTTACTGCGACGTCAGTGCGACTTATTATCGCCGGTTTGAGTCAACTGAACGTCTAACTGAACGTTTGTGTTCTTCCAGATCGAGGGCAACTTGGCCAGGTTCAACGACGAGGCCAACGGTATTAAAATGAACTTCGATCACGGAACCACCACGCTCGGTTTCAAATATAAGGTTTGTACTTAGTCATGTGTCGTTGAGTTTGGTTTTTATATAAAATTTTTTAGGGTAATCTTTTACATGACTGCGCCGAATCATATTAGCGACGTTTAGACGTGTTTACTTCTAAGTTCCTTTTAGAAGAACTGAACGTGGGACTAAAGCTGCATTTCTCAGAGTCGAAAGTTTGAACGTGTTTATTACCGAACGCATATATTTGTGAGAAGTCGAACGTATCATGTTCAATCAGGTGTTCAGATCGAAAATATTTTATTGTTGTCGCTAAATCGACATGGTTTCGAGGTAATGGCAGAGGCCCCTTTTTTATTTAGAAATATTTAATACAAACGGAACTCATTTTTGACTCAGGTGAGTATATCGGTTATATATGTCGGATTTGATTTAAAAAAAAAACTAAATTATTGTTCAATTGAGTAATTTTTATCCACTTATGAAGTAGACAATTATAAGATTTTTGAGGTGCTTATTTATTTTGAAAATCATTATTATTAGGGTGACCATATTTCCTAGGACCCATAACGGAATGGTCCGCCAAAAAATGCCTGTATAAAAAAATGTGTTGCACATTCAAAAATTTTTCCTCGTTTAATATTGTTGAGAAAATGTATATTATATAATATATTATTTATTATATAAATATATGTATTATTGAAATTCTCGTATCGAAGGAAATATTCACCAAGGTAAAGAAAAATAAATACAATTTATCATGTATTAGGTTGTGACAATTAAAATGCCCGATTTTTTTTTTTTTTTTTAAAATAAACGCTGTAACTTTTTTTAATTTCCAAAATTGATTTATGAAAATTGGATCAATTTACCAAGGGTCTTCTACCAACGATTTTGTAACGAATATCTTACGTGTTTATAAAATTCTATATTTTTGGAGGCCATGAAGTAATCGGAAGCCTTTAATCTCTTGCAAAAATTTTTTCGAATTATTTTAATTGCAAAAATTACATGTCACACATCTGAAAATTATATTTCGTTACATTTTTATTTCTTTTTTTGCAAAGTATTATATTTTCGAGCGTTTCTTCAAAAACGGAAGGTGAAACAAAATAAAAAATGCCATTTTACAATTAAATATATGAACTGGCAAAACGGGACAAATCAAACAAATTTACGAAAACGTGACGTATAAGCAACCTAATAATTATGCGTTTCTATTACCTACTATCAATCAAAAAAAAAAAAATTCTTACTAAAATCGTTCAAGTCAAAGATAAGTTAACAGTCAACTTTGAGTCAGAGTCGATAAACTTCGAAGAGAATGTACAAAACTGAACGAATTATTAAAAAAAAGTTACATATGCAGTCAAACCATTACATATCGAATGTTTTTGTAAAACAAAAATGTTTTGAACGATTTTATACACTAATTTTCAAAATTAACATTTCCAGGGTGGCGTCATTCTGGCGGTAGATTCTCGAGCTACTGGCGGACAATACATCGGATCCCAAACAATGAAAAAGATCGTCGAAATCAACCCCTACCTTTTGGGTATGACATTTTCGACCTCTTCATTTCAATACGCCGACAATTCATAACCGATAACTATCATTACAGGCACGTTGGCTGGCGGCGCTGCCGATTGCGTCTATTGGGATCGCGTATTGTCGAAGCAATGCCGTCTGTATGAGTTACGCAACAGGGAACGCATTAGCGTGGCGGCCGCGTCCAAACTCATGGCCAACATGATCTACAATTACAAAGGGATGGGTCTGAGCATGGGGATGATGTTCGCCGGATGGGACAAGAGGGTGCGTAATATCGAAAAACGAAATTGATCATTTATTGTCTTGTGTTTTTCAGGTCAGGTTTTGTATTATTCGAATTTTGTATGGTGGATGAAATTTCGATATAGAAACTTTGTTGATTAATTTTGAATTATATTTTTTACTGTTATTTTACACTTTCGTGGTCGATAACACGTATACGTGTCATGTAAATTTTTTGTGCAGAATTGGAATTGCTGTCCCGTACCCCAGACAAGTATAAAATTGCCCCGAAAATTCAGAATTTGACTGAATCGTAATGATGATTAGTTTTGAGCATGGCGGTAGCCAGGATTTTTTTTTTTGGGGGGGCGAAACAACTATATGTAAGCAATTCCAATCAATGAAAATATGCTGTTTTTTTTCATTTGAAGAATAATGTGTGTAATGAATTAATGCAGAATTGATATCATGATTGAGTGTTATATTTGAACATAAATCTCATAATTTAAATACAATGCCTAAAGCAAGGGAGCAGACTCCTGGCTACAACCATAGTTTTGAGCTATTTGTCCCGGAATTAACACAGAAAATGTCGGCAACCCTAGTAATGATCGCCTAGCGGCTATTGTCTGCTAATACTGTATATGTGCCAAAACACATATACAGACTATCTGCGCATAAAATTTTCGTGACACGTGCACGGGTCATCGGCCACGAAAGTGTCACTTTCGTGGCGTGGTGCTTCAGACGAGCTTTTGATTGTCTTTTTGTAAAATTGTGTCGGTTATGAATTGAGATATTCGGAAAGTCTCTTTTTCACTTTTGCATTTTTTTAAATTTTCTTATCTTAATAATTTTGTAATGATCTGCAAGATCCGGAGAGTATGGAAGATATCGAATTGTCTCCTACTCTAACACCAAAATTTTATTTTTAGTCATTTTCAAAAAATGTGGACGCACATACGTCCATATTGTCTTTGCTCAATGTATGTGGCGTCTATTTTCCGTCTTTTCACATCTTGCCAGTTTTTTTATGTGTTAGTTTACATTTGTGTTATAATATGAGGGGTTCGGCAGTAAATAGTGCTAAGCGACATTTGTCACATTCGGAATATTAAGAAAAATATTTTAAATGCATTTAGATGCAAGTAAAACTAGGATTAACCCGACATAGTACTGTCGTCTTTTGAGAGAATGTGGAATTATTTATTAATTTCTTTAGTAAAAGTACTAATTTTTGTAGTAAATAAAAGAAACTCAATTTTATAATTTTGGCACTTTGCACTATTTACTGTCGAGCCCCTCATATGATAGATTATCATAATTTTTTTTTAAATAATAGCAATCAGATTTGTTTCAATTTCGGCTCTGAAAGTGTCTTCATTTACTTCAATGAAGATTTTTGAAGTGAAAATTTCCTAATCGAAATTTCTGGAACCATTTCTGACACGTCTGAATATCAAAAATATCTTCTAGTAAATCTCGAATATTGTTAATATTGACAGTTGCACTCTTTCTTCATAAAAACATAAAAAAGCAAATAAATATTTTATTCAAAACAAACGCTTATATTTACAAAATGGCTTGAAAAATAAAATTTAACACAATCAAATACATTTTTGAATACGTATATGATCAATATAACACAAAACATGTGATGAAAATTCGACAAATGTGACATAACATAGCATGACATGACATAACATGGACCATGTTATGACATAATATGGTCCTTTTAATGACATGAAATGAAAAGAGCCATACTATGTTACTTAAGCGGTAATCTAATATATCATCGGTCAGAATTTATATCGACACGTCAGAATTCTAATTCAGGCCGATAGTCGATTTAATAAATTCAGATCAAAAGCAGATTTAAATTCTAGCCATTTAATTTTATGTCTTATTGTATTTACAACAGGGTCCTAGCCTTTATCTTGTGTGCGACGACGGAACTCGTACTCAAGGCGAGAAGTTCTCGGTAGGTTCCGGTAGCGTTTACGCTATCGGTGTTCTGAATTCTGGTTACAAGTTCGATCTCACCGACGAAGAAGCATACGGTAATTTTTCAACGAAATCATAGTATGATATGTAAATTCGATCGGTTCTAACAATTTTATATTTTTCAGCGCTCGGTCAAAGGGCGATATATCACGCGACGAAGCGCGATGCGTATTCAGGTGGTGTCGTCAGAGTTTATCACGTCACTAGCAAAGGATGGATCAAGATTTCGGAAGTCGACTGCATGGATATCCATTACGGGCTTTATCCGACGAAAGCTACGGCGCCCGTCGATGTGCCTATGGAATAAAATATTTTTAGTGTTTTTTTTTTCTAATTTTATTATAAATAAATAACTTTTGCTAATTACCGGTGTTTTTTTTATAACGGTAGTATTCCGATTATGTCGCAGTAGAATTCTTGTAAAAGAATGTTTATTGTGTTCATGTCCATGTTAGTTCCAGATGATAGGATGGAGTTCATGTCGTTTTTGATTCTCTGGAGTTAAGAAGGGTTATTTTTAAATAAATTTTGATAAAAGTGAAATAGGAGACGAAGGGTTTGGTCAGTGTTTTAAACGTTTATCGGGTCGGTATTGTTTTATTAGGTGGCTAGTATATAAATAATAGTAATGCTAGTTAATCTAATTTTAGTTAACAAGTGGGAACTAGTATTGTTATGTTAATTAGAAATTGTAGCATGTATATGTCACAGTTCAAGTGTTCACTTTTGTTTGTTTATACCCTTACTAGTTTGGGTATACCCAAATTATCGATTTTAGTTTGAATGTCAACTGTCAAATTTTACCTACATATAATTGCGTCTAAACTAAAAACAGACGTCATAAGTATCATGCTTGGGTTAGCGTTTTAGATTGAGTTGTGAAAACGTGTTCAAAACAAACTCTCGAAGTTCAAACTGACACGTCGGGAAAACACTACGAGTATGTCTCGATCATTATTTGACATACCAATTTCCACTTTATTGATATTTAGCACAAGAGCGTTATCTGAGTGCAAACAACTTAAATTGTCATACCACACTAACAATTGGACTAGAACTTTTTTGAAGGTGTATAAACAGACTAGTTTGTTCATGCACAAACGATGACGACACTCAAACTGTAACATATACGTTAATGGTTTTCAGTGAAAATGTATTTTATATGATAAAGTATAATTTCATCGGTTCAGATAGTGAAATGTTCAGTAATTATCCGCTTATTCGTAAACAAAAGTTTTATATATTCGAATTCGAATATTTAATTATTCGATTATATATACACTGGTGATTTTCAGTGAATTCATATTTTATATCATGAAAATATATCACCATCACCAACTCAACTAGTGAATGTGTATTTAACATCAGGATTTACTCAATAATTGCACACTTTTAGTAAATTCATATTGGTTTATTGGTAAATAAAATTTTTCCATAATTGCATATAAAAATTGCTTTCACTGAAAATGAAAATATATGACCACTATAACATATTTAACTTTTCAAAAATTAAAAAAAAAAATGAAGATAAAACTTTACTGAGTTTTTGCAATCTTTATCACACTAACCATGGAGATTCATAAAAAAATCATCATCAACACTTTCCAATACGAAAAAACTAACTATCCAATACGGAATCACTTCGTAGAATCATCATCAGCACAGAAACGGCGATTTTATCGAACACAAGCACTTCCTTAGATCTTACATTACAATTATGCTCGTTAAGATCGCGGAAACTAACAGTGATTAAAGCAATCCATTCAACACGTTCCGCAACGGTGTAAATCTTTCGGAAAAGGGTTTGTTAGCCGAAACGACGCCCATGGGACGAAGATTTCTAATTACATCCGTGCCAATATTCGTTTTGTGCGATATTTATCGCCTACAACGATGATTTGTCGGCGATTGGAAAAATATTTAAGGATCCACTGAATCTGATCATCAGTTGTTCTGAATAACTAAAAGGTTAGATGAGAGATGCGGCATGTTCTATACCCGCCAGATATTATGATAAAAAATATGTTATATTATATTATTATAGACAAAAATAAAAAAATTACCTATTTCCACTTTGTTAGAAAAATCGATTTTTATTTCTTTGACGATGAAAATTTGAGATTTGAGATTTCATACGAAATTCCAGGATTCAATAAATCGAGTGCTTGTAGATTTTTTTTAATGAAAATCTATCTAAAATGAAGTTTATATTCGAAAAATATCAATAGTTAACGAGTTAAAAGAAAATGTACCCGAACTTTGAACTACGCAATTTGTGTTGTTTGAATTTTCATCGCTCCACTTTCCAAGAAATTTCTGAACCAGAACGCTTATCAGTTTTTTGTTTTTTTTAATAAAAATACAAACTCTATATCGCTCTTGTTTAATTTACAGTTTAAACATTAATCATATCTCAATAACTATTAAACTTATAATCATTCATAACATATTTTTAAGACAAGTATATACAGGCTTTACATTTCAGATTTAATATTTTAAGTATCAACCATCGGTATATATCCCCATATATAATCACAGATTTGTGTGTCTGCGTATCTGTGTGTTCGAATGACGCTCGCCACTGGCTTTGCCTATATGACATCTGGTAACAATAACAAACGAACTATTTTGATTTTATTAATTAAATATTAAATATTCAAATCGGATACGCATTTCGGGTTCACACAATCGGGTTTTCACACTTAATCGTTTTCCGTTTCTCAACAAATCCACAGCCGATGTTATTAACATCGGGCCTATTTACTATTATAGTAATATATAATATAATATTACATAGACCGTCGTCACATTTATCAATAAATTTCATTATATAACCAATATAATACCCACTATCAATATTATAATACTAGTGGGTAGCAAGTTCAGTATTTATTTTTTCAATAAAACTTGAAATTTATTGTATCGTTGATTCGAAATATTTACGATTTACTTTAATCAAATACATAAAAAAATATCGGATACTTAATTTCGATTCGAATAACGACTTTCGTAATGATTTTCGTAACTAGTTTGATATTTAAAGGAAAAGTATGATACATTTACAAAACGGACGTTCGACAAAACGAACGCCAAAGAAACGACACGTTAATTCAAGGCTAAAATAAAAAACCAATCGAACAAGAAAAACACGAGCAATCGAAAACGACGAGAGCGGAATAATTGGATTCAAAACGGAAATATTCGGAAAATTCGTATACATTACTTATGGCCGAGCCGAACGGGTCGAAGTCCCGATCGGGCTTTTTCGAAACGAAAAAAAACCCATTTTGTTTCCATGTCGCAAACCAAAAGCACAGGTATAATACCCACCGCTTAACCCGCTCATGAGGCCTTTTCGAAAAAGCGCGAAAGCCTTAAAATGGCATGCCGAGTTCGGGCAAATTACACGTTGCTCGAGATGAATATCGCAAGGACAGTTCGCGGACCGGTCGAACTTCGGGTTTTTTTTGTATTTTTTACGAATCGCACATTTATATTGGGTCATTATACATTTTCGCTCGGAACTGGTCCGGAAAAGAAATCTGGTTGTTTCGCGAGAAAACGAGGTTTCGTGTGTGTGATTTTGTTTTTGTACCGTTCGGGATGAGGTTGTTGTGTGTGGAAAATTTTTGGGTTTCGAATGTTTGTTGAGTTTGTGAAAAGATGATATTTTAAAATGGTATCGTATGTAATATTTGATGGAGGTTTTTTGAATTATGAAAAGTTTTATTGAAAATTTTTGATAGAATAATTTTCACTTTGAATTCAACCTTTGAAACTTCAAATTGATCCATTAGGAAGTATAATACTATTATGTTGATTTTTAAGTTTGAAAAGTTTAATTTGAAATGTGAAAGATGTATGCGTTTTGGAAGAAAACCAAAATTATTCAATTGAATGATTTCAGTTTTTACAATTCAAATTCGACTTTTTTAACATCAACTTCAAACTTTAAAACTTCAAATTTAACCTTTCAAACTTTAAATTCTACGATTGAAAAGTATAATATTATTGTATTGAATTTCAATTGTAAAAACTATACGTTTTAAAAGAAAACTATTATTTTTTTAATTGAAGTAGTCACTATTGACTGCGAAACGTTTCGTTTAATATAAAATATATATAATATAATAAAAGGACGTTGAACAAAATTTTTGTATGTAAATTTTCAAAAATTAACAATATAATTGAAGAATATTCAAAATTTTGACATACTATTGAATAATATTAGATAATGTAAATCTATTCTAAAATTTCAAAAGAAATTTTATTGATTTTTATACCAAATTTGACAAAATTTGATTTTTGAACAAGTCACTTTATAATTTTTCGAACTTTGTGACAAAATAAAAAGGTACTTGAACTATTTTCTCAATAATTAATTAATAATTCTACGAATTTCAAATTTTTATCAACATAAATTGAAATATACATTAAAATAATTTTATGCTTTATATTAATCTAACTATCATACAAATAAAAAGGCAACAAATTAAATGGTCAGAATTTTAATCGTGTTTAGGTCATAATATTTTGGTCAAAATTTAATAAAATTAGGTTACGTTGGGTTAGGTTCGGGCTATTTTTGTTATTCTGACCATTTAATATAAATTCTTACAAACCCAGTTGAAATTCTGACCATTCAATATTTATTCTGACCAATGTATTCTGACCATTCAATTTAAATTTTGACCAACATCAAATAAATTCTGATAAATGGGATAAAAATTCTGACCAAAACCATATTGAAATTCTGACCGTAGTCAAATAAAAATATGCGATCGTTCTTTGATCGAAATTATCGCATCGTCTAACGAGCGCAATAAAATTTTCATCCAAAATCAATTCTAAATTCTTAACCCCACATCACTTTTCTATTAACCTTTCCCTTACGGTGCTAAAACAAAACGCGCGTTCTGGTGTTGTGTAGTCACTACACATTCAAAAATCAACGATTTAAAATCGGAAAAATAAAAAAATTCATAGCTAATCCCCTTAATTAATTATAACTGAAGTAAAAAATTATAATAATTCTGTTTTATTTGCTGGAATCATTAAAAAACCATCTGGCAACGCTCACAAAATGAGCATAGGTCCACTTCAGTTAAAGGCTCGAAAGCCACTGCGCACTAAAGACGGGAATGCCCCCACTCACGACTGAGAACGTTGAGCTACTCGCACTTCTACAGTGAAGTATGCAAGAGTGAGATGCGAATATGTACGTACATTAAGTTCGACGCTATTATTTAAGCGAATTTGTTCACAAAATAGCTTAGATGTATTAGATAAATTCTGATTATTATTTTTTAAATCAATGTATAAATATATTATGAAGCAATACTTAAAATCTTAAACGTGTATTTATTATATTTATAGAGATATTGATGTTTATTAGAGCAATGTGTAGAAGATACACATCACCGGTAAGGAAAGGTCAACAAAACATACATATAAATCAAAAAATTCAAATATTAAAAAAAAATCCTTCCGAAGTCCCATAACGAAAAACAACACCATCGCATCGAAACGAATGATGTGCAACCGCCATGGGGTTATACACGGTATATTGATGGTGCGCAATCTTCTTGAATGAAAACTAGTTTTGTGTGAGAGACCGGAAGCCAGGCCGGTCACGATGGCCACGACCACAACTTAAGGTGCGTTCACACCACGCTGTTATTGCGGCAAAAAAGAGGCTGCGTTATTATAATGAAATAGAAAGATGGTTATTAAGCGGCGGGACGAGTTGTCGTTGGGGGGCTAAAGGGCAGGATGTGCTGATTGAGGTCGAAAAAATATGTTAACCCGTTCGAAATAACGAGTCTGACTCGTAGGTTTCGACATGGAAACTTTGTAGTTTCGTCGGGGGGCTATAGTGAAAAGGATGTGCTGATTGAGTTCGTTGTCAGATCGAAAATATATCCCCTATATATAATAGCGGATTTCTGTGTGTGTGTGTGTGTGTGTCTTTCTGTTCGATGACGCTCGTGACTTTTTTTATTTTATTTTTTTATGACGATGATGATGATGATGATGATCATGATCATGATCATGATCATATGTCGTAATTGTGTCAATAACAAATGAACTATTTTGATTTTATAAATTAAACATTAAATATTCGAATCGGGTACACATTTCGGGTTTTCACATTTTATCGTTTTCCGTTTCATAACAAAACCAAAGCCGATGTTATTAACATTGAGCCTATATGCTAGTGTTTGTATAATACGTTTGGACTTAATTACGAGTCAGACTCGTAATAATTAGATTTAAACTTATAAACTTCATAGTTTTTTGAAGGGTTTGAATAAAAAGATTTGACTCGTTATCAAATAAAAAAAATGTATTTTTGACCCGTTCAAACTTAATAACGAGTCAAACTCGTATTGAGTCGACACGAGTCAGACTCGTATTGATTAATACAATCATATTTTATCCCTTAAGCTTCATAGTTTCGTTTTAGAAAGCAGAATGTGTAATATTATGTTAAATGAAGTCAAATAAAAAAATATAATTAGATATATTTTTAACCCATTCAGATGCAAAAACGAGTCTAATTCGTAGTGACTAGAACAAAATGTAGAAACTTCGTAACTTTGTAGAAGGGTTAAAAAAACGAGTCTTACCCGTAGTGCACATATATGAACTACAAAATTTCATAGTTAATTAATCAATCATAAAAAATACAAATGATTTATTCGGTATTACAATTTAAAGTCAAGCATGTTTAAAATAAAATATCAATAATTCAAAATCAAATGATATCGAAACCAAAATCTACATGAATGAGCAAAGTATGCTTTGCGTTTCGAAATTGAAATAAATTAAACATTGTTTGATTCAATAATACGTTTTTAATTCAGTGCGAACGTATGCAAAATAATCGCATTATTTCGACTATCATTGGTCCAATATTTACAATTTTCGATTTATTAACATCGAACAACGCAAATTTTCTAACAAAAATTCATTTCAATACGTATTTCGACGAAAACAGTTCGAAACAATCAAAACCGAACCATTCAAATATGAATTAATACATTTTAATTTGTTCCGAATAAAACTTTGATACGGGCAACGTTCCTAACTGATATATAATATTAATTATATTATATGGAACCTATAAATTATTTTTTTTAATAAATGATATTTTCTATATTTCGACAAAAATAAAAGTATGATTTTTGATCAAATATTATTACATATCTTATATATGTGTTGATTATAAAAGGCTACTTTATAAACGGTCAGGATTTAAATACGATTTTGGTCAGAACTTTCATCCCGTTTATCAAAATTTATTTGACATTGGTCAGAATTTTAATCATGTTTTGGTCAGAATATTTTAGTCAGAATTTTAATCAAAACGGTCAGAATGAATATTGAATGGTCATAATTTTTACTGGGTTTGTCAGAATTTATGCTAAATGGTCAGAATAATATTAAGAACCTTAACCTAACCTGATTTTATTCTGACCGTTTATTATTTTATTCTGACAATTAATCATTTTATTCTGACCGTTTCTGATTAAAATTCTGACCAAAATATTCTGACGTTAACATGACTAAAATTCTGATCATTTAATTTTTTGCCACTATATAATATTATAAAATTCCAACAAATGATAAAAATTTTATCATTCACAAAACATAACAATGGAAATATTATATTAACATTTTTTTTTTTTCAATTTCCAACATCTTACTACAGCTTTTACATTCCAAATACAATCTTATACTGATCTATTATATAATAATTCAATATTTGAACTTCAAATGAAACCTTTTACAAATCAAACACAATCTTTCCATCAATTCGACTATTATGATCCACCATCACAAACCTAAGATTTCACCGATCTCCAGACATTCACAATAACACATCCAATATCAAGACTCGTGTGAAACAAGATTAGCCGTATAGGAAAAGTAACCTGAAACCACAACTGGACCGAAACGATAGCACAAGAAAAAACACACACACACACACATTTTAAGACAAAAAACAAACACCAGACGAACAAATCGAACGCACATAAAAAGAAATCGGAAATTCGATATTGACAGATGCCAGCCCGAACGATTGAGCACCCCTGCAAAGCCTACGGACTAACGAACCCGAAACTTTCGAGTGGAAATCGTTAGCAACGACCCCGACGGTTGGCCGCCGCTGAAAACCGAGCCGTTCTCGGATAGTTTCGGGCGATTTTTGCGATTTCGAAAACGGCTATGGTCAACGCGGACGTTGGTTTTTGGGCTTTGTGTGTACGAAACGGTCGTTAATCAATTAACGTTCGAGATCCGAAATAACGGTCCGTGTGGGTGTCCAAAACCAAAAATGGACCTCGGACAGGTGACGGTTTTGAAACCTCTCCGTGGACGTTTCGTTTTCTCCTTATGTACTAGTACCGCGGATATACGCACGTTAATTAACCCTGAATAGTCCGATTTTTTTGTTATTATTTATTTTTTTTAATTTATTAATATAGACCCAAAGAGATATTCCGAAAAATTAAATGATTAGAATTTTAATTATTTTTTGATCAGAATTTTGATCAAAAACGGTCAGAATAAAATGACGAATTGTCAGAATAAATAATAAATGGTCAGAATTTGTTAACGAAACGGTCAGAATAGGTTCGGTTAGGGTTCTTAATATTATTGCGACCATTTAATATAAATTCTGACCGATGTATTCTGACTAATGTGTTTTGACCTTTTAATTTAAATTCTGACCCATATCAAATAAATTCTGATAAAAATTCTGACGAAAATCGTGTTTAAAGTTTAACCGTTTAAATAGTAGTCTTTTTTAATTTATTAGTATAAACCTTAAAAAATATTGGTGCTACTACGTTTGAGACTAAACTAAATTTTTAGGCTAGAAATCTTACTTATCACCTAAGACACCTTTGGGTTAAGTTGATTTAGGTTAGGTTAGGTTGGGAAAATAAAATTCAGTTCAGTCTCAAACCTAACAGTACTAAAATATTATTATTATACAGTGTGGAACGTTCAACATGAAATGACTGAAATATTTTTTCATGTTAAAGTCATAATATACGTTTATGGTATTTTGTCAGGTCCACGTTGTTATTTCTTGTTAATCAATTTTTCAACTTAAGCGTTTTCTTATTGAACTTGATTGATAAAAATTGCTTATTTGTTGATTTGTAGCCAAATTTTAATAATAAAATTTATACACAATGAAATTTGATTAACATGAAACCGCTTGATATGAAAAATCGTTTAACAAAAAGTAATACTACAGTCTCGTTAAAATACTATGTACGTATACTATAAGATTTATCATAAAATTCTTTTAACACCAAAAAAATATTTCGTTTTCTTCAATTTCGAGTCAAACGTTTTCCATTTAACAGTAAAAATCATTTAATATAAAAACGCTTAACTAGTAAAAAGTAATACCACAGTCCCGATAAAACACTATACACATGTACTATAGCGTTTAAAATGAAATTTTTTAGAAACGAAAATATATTTCGGTCCCTTCAGTTTCATGTCAAACATTTCCCATCGCATATCATTGATTTTGACTAACAATAATTCAAGAAAGTATAAAAATGCAAAAAAAAAGTATAAAAATACAAAAAAAGTATAAAAATACAAAAAAAAATATAAAAATACAAAAAAAAAGTATAAAAATACAAAAAAAATGTAAAAATACAAAAAAAGGTAATCGCTTTCATTTACCAATAGATAATCTTTTTTCATAATAATAAATAAAATAATCGTGTATTTATATGGGTTAACTCGCGTCGGCGTCTTAACGCGTGGGCTTCGAATCCGAACGAAGCCTCCGCGAGTTTCACCACACTCCGACTATCCTAAAAAGAAAAAAACTAATAGGATACCTGACGACAGCAGCAGGAAGGTCGCTAACGCGAACTTCGCGGCCATTGTCCTCCACATCGATAATCCTTAGCGGCTGGCGAAAATTAATCCTCAGAACAACTTCACTTTCACTGCCATTAATTTTTGGACTTATTCACACTTTGCGCACTAGCCACTCGCGATTTCGGTCCACATTGCTTTAAATGCCGCTGTTTTTTGTATTTTTATGATTTTTTTTTCGTATTCTCCGGCCTGTGGATAGTGAGGATTGTGTTTGAATCGTTTCGATAGATATGGTTTGTGACGCCCCCCAAAAACGCGTTTATCCGTGCATGATCGAATTACTGGCTGTTGTGTGTCAGTCGAGATTAAAGAATTTTTTTTAATGACTCGTTTGATGTTTCGTTATTGTAAATGTCTAAAATTTTGATAATCTTTAGTCTTGATAAATAAAATTTAAAATAATTACATGGTAAAAGTTTCTATATGCTTTTACGAAATGCTTATATCTATCAACATTTTAACTTGACGTAATAACTTATTTTTTTAATATCAAAATGGAAATATAATATTCGCAAGTTTTTTATCACTTCACTATCGTATACATATATGATTTTACTAAAATGTATCGATTCACAGCAAAGCTTGCAGACACTGAATATAAAAAGAATGATTCGAACATTCAAATATTTCGAGTATTGAAAATTGGGTATGGCTCAAATTTATGGAATTTTTTATTAATTTGAACGCAAAATACGTTTATTCAAAAAAGTATGAATTTATAAACGTTTCACCGATTCAATATGTTAGATACGTGGATTTATCGGTAAAAGCTAAAACGTATCAATCTACAGACTTTGACTGCAACATTTATGATATCCTCAATACAAAACGAACAAATAGAACATTCAAATATGAAATACATTTTTAACTACTTTATTTTTCATATATTAAAAATAATGAATGATTCGAACATTCATAAAATACATGCACTTCATTTCAAGAATTAAAACTTTAAAAATATGCTTTTATCACATAAACACGTTTATAAATTAATTCAACGAATGATTGAAACTCATACTATTTCTACACAGTTCAAAAAAATGAATGATTCGAACATTCATATAAAATATTTTATTTAAATTTTTTCAATATTTGAAAAAATTATACTATATTTGACTTTTTCAAGCAAATCTATCGAATGATTCCAATTTATATTATTTAAAAAAAAATGATGTGAACTTTATTATTAAAATTGATATTTTATTAAAAAAACACTTTTTTTTAAATCAAATGATTCATATCCGTATTATTATTATATAATTAAAAAGAATGAATGATTCGAACATTCATATATATATAATATTTCATTTTGAATATTTAAAATTATTATTAACGAATTTTATTAACGAATCAAACGATCCAAATACGTATTATTATAATATACCTAATTAAATACGAAAGTGAATAATTCGAACATTCAAAATTTGCATCGAATATATAACACTTTTGAACGTTCCAAAAAACTAAAAATGTAACCAATCAAATAATTCAAAGGCGTATTATTATAATACATCATACTATATTATATCTATTCAAAAATGAGAATGAATGATTCGAACATTCATATATACATTTTAAAAAAAATCAAAATTTTTATCGAACATGTAACGCTTTTGAACAAATCGAACGACCGAAAAGAACCAAATATATAACGAATCAAATAATTCAAACATTCAACAATAAAAAATTCATAATTTACGAATCTGGACAAATCCAACGTTCCGAAAAAATTGAAAATTTAATTAATCAAACGCGTATTACTATAATATAATATATCTGATAAACGATTCGAATATCCATGTATAATACTTCGTTTTAAAAAAATTCTAAATTTTTTTGGACATTTTTATTTTCGGCTGTCGTTGAACAAACCTAACGATCGAAAACAACCAAATATACAACAATACCGCCGAAAAACTCAAACCCGCACAAATTTTCGAATTCGAACAAACAACACGCACATACACAAAATTATATCACACACACACACACACACACCGCGAAAGGGGGTGTACGCAGCATCCGATGTAAACAACGTCTCGCGGGGAAAAGCTCCGGGGCCCGGCTCGGTGCGCTTTTCCGAATTTTCCGGCTTTTCCGGCTTTCCCGGCGCTGTTTTGGCGGGAGGGAGGCGCGCGCCTGGCTCGGGACGTCACTCGCGCGGAAGAAAACGTACGCGGGGCGATCGCGCGCGTGACGTGCGAGCGCGCGCGGCCACACGCCGACCGATACTGGCGGAGGCTTCGCGGGAGACCTGTCTCGTTCGCGCGCGAAAGGGACGCACGCATTTGAGTGGGCGTGCGCGCGAACGGGACGGGTGTACGGTCCCGGATCGGGTGCAGGGTTGCGCTAAGCTTTTCCTGTTTTTTATTTTATTTTATTTTTTTTCCATAAAAGAATTATATTTAAAATATGTAACATGTTGAGCGGCAGTATGTATATACATATATATTTATTTTTTTAAATAAAATAAAAATGATTTTTTTAATTTCCGAAAAAATTAAAGTTATTATAAACTTATAAAAAAAATGTGATTTTTTATTAAACATTTTTTTTAGTTAAAAAAATTCATTTTAATTTAAAAATATATATTTAACACAAAATTTAAAAAAGAATCTAGTTAGAATCGTACGGGATAAAAATAATAAAATGTTGTCTTATTGGATAGTTGGATTTTTGTAATAACAGCGTTTGTGTATTATGAGCGTACGTAAAAACAAGTTGTATAATAAATTCGTAAACGTAAATAAGGACGTGTTTGTGCTTATGCGTTTTCGCTCAGCATGTTATAAAGTGTCCCAAAATTAACGCAGAGAGAGAAAGATGCCAGATTACTAATCATCATTGGCAACCTGTTAATTATCCACTGCAGGACATGACCTTGTCAGACAAATGTGGCAGTCTAGGCTATACCTTACCGCGCTAGCCCAAGTCATATTTCGGTAAGGGACAGATTACTAATATTACTACTAAACCAACCGAAGCAACTCTTATATATCTATAATAAAATATTGAGCTTTCAATTTTGAAGAAAGTAGAGGGAAAAAAGGGGGGAAGTTTAATATATAAACTCGAAAAAGTTTTCTTCTTCTTCTCTCATGCGTTAATTTTGGGACATCTATATATTTTATACTAATTATAAATATTATTCTTTGCGTTGTTATTAATTGGTAGTGTCTGGAACAAAGTCCAATTTTCGTTCTTTTGATAAAATTTGAATGAAAACATAATGTAAATTCTTAGATCCATTCAATATTCTTATCGATATACTCAGAATGACTATATAAGTGAATGTAGTACCAGGAATAATCAAAATGAATTAAATAAATCGTATATCTTGATGATTAATGCGTTAACATCCCAATTTCGATTATATTATAACTTTCAAACATAACTTTAATTAATATACGTTTATGTATTTTTTTTCCAAAATTAATTTTTTCTATAAAAACAAATTGATTTTAACGTATAGAAAATAACTTGTGTTTATACAATTATTTCAAAATTGAAATTTTTGTGTTTCTATTTATTTTTAATTAAAAATTTAAAGTATCGGAAAACATTTGTGGCATCCCTGGCTCCAGTTTCCAACAGAAGCTGGATCCGTAGTCTCGCGGAGCAACACGAGCTGACGCGAGCTGATGCTGCAGTGCACGTCGACATGGACTCCAACATATTTTAGTTTTACAAAATTAAAATTTTGAAACAAACATTTTTATTTTTACCATCATAAGCACATGTATGAAAAATCATGATAAATGAACATTATTTTCTTCTGCAAAGAGGTACTAAAATGTTTTAGTAGAATTTAATATAATCCATTTAGATTATGTGCGATTCTACTTAGATTAATTTCCTTTTTTCCATTTTACTTTTTCATTTTTTTTTTTTAGCTTTAATGTGTCGTGGTATATAAAATTTGAAGAAGTAATCCTCTTTTTGCACAATTTCGAAACGACACCAATCTCCAATTTTTATATGGCCGCCGTACATTTTTTCACACTATAGTCTCTGGAACGTATCCCCCGTGTACAAAGAGGATTGGATGTATTTAACAGTGAACCTAAACACCTAAACACAACTAAATTCTCAACATCATACTTCATAATTCAAGCTTCGGCAACCTTTTTTGGCTGTGGTTCAGAAACAATCAAATCGTGACTCTCATAAAGTGTTTTGAATCATTAGCAGTGGCGGCCTACAGCAATGTTATATTGTCCAAATACGAAAACGTCATTGTTAATAAATACAAGAATCAATATATGTATTGCATTTATACATCTGTACATCGATACATGACGAATATAGGAATTTATAAAATAATAAAACATATACTTTATACAGGGAACGTTGCAGAGCCGCAGCTCTTTAGGACGAGCTGCTACTGATCAGTGGGCTTATTTCAAAACAGTTTTTAATTAATGATATTGATTAACAATTAACCCAGCGGGTCACTTGAAATTTTCAAATGAGTCAGCCGGTGACCGGTCATTCACAAACGGTAGCTTCCGCAAATACATACTGCGTTACATATGCAACTTTACCATCACGCAACGCTTTCACCTAACCATCAAAAAGAAACATAACTTTAATTATCAAAATAAAGCGCGTCCACGTCAACATGCGGCGCACGCTGCGGGGCGAGCCCGAAACTAGCCGAAGAGCCGCGCGCGACCGGCGTTCGTCCGAAAACGCCCGACAATCGCCGAACGCGTCCGAACATTGCCGATGTGAGCCGAGCGCGGGCGAAGGCGCGCGCCGCACGCGCCCGGGACCCTCTTCTCTCACTCCTCTTTTATTTTTATCTTTTTCCTCTTCTTCGTCCGCGTCCATGTCTCCCGCCTATTATTGTTTCTGCGCGATACGCGCTCTCGCAATATGGATGCAGAATCGAATTAGAATCCGGTGCGCGGCGAGTTTTCGGCGCGTTTTTTCGTTTCGGAATTCGGCGAAGATCGTTTAAACGCTGTGTTGGTGGCGAAAGGTGGATTCGAGTGCAGTGCCATCTATGCGCGGTGCGGCGTAATCATTATTTTTAGGTGGAAATGTTTAATAAGGGTGTAGGTCAATTGTGCGACGGGCTTATTGGAATACCTTACCTTAACAGATACAAGATAACTGAACGTAGATTTATTGGAAAATGAAAGAAGTGCAAAGTTCATATTACATACTCGTTATGAGTATGTTAATGGAAATATGTTCTCTTTTTTTATTTTTCTAAAAAATACTATTTTCACTGAAATTTGATACGTTATAGAGAATCTATATTCTATATTCTAATCTAAAATTACACTTCCAATAACTCAGATAGTGAATATACATTTAACAATAGACTTATCACTATCTTTTAATTTTCTTCATTCAATCTCAAAAAAAAGGTTCTGAACATTTGTTTATCAATAATATTATATACATACTAGATCAAACATCTCCGTAAAGTTTTAAAGAGGTAATAGGTCATGTTATTTGGAACATTTTAAACCATACGTATTATACTTTAGCCCTCAACGATATGTACGCGGAAAGCCCAAAAATGTTTGTTTTAAGAATCGGATAGATATTTGCATGCTTTATACATCAATCGAAAGGACTTAAACCAGAGGTGTTTTTAAAATATTTGAAAACTTTGAACTTCGTTTTTTTTAAACAAGAAATATAGAAAAACTCTAGTTTCCCTTTACTTGAGCATTTTTTTGATAATTAATCGTGTATTTCTGATATTTTTTTTGTTGGTATAGATTTTTGTATTTTTATATAAAGATTAAATACATAGTAAACAAACGAAAAAATACGGTTTGTCAGCTATATTATCTTAAATTTGGAAATTATTAGCATGTGAGTATGAGATTTTAGTGTTTTCTCAAAAGTCAAAAATTATGATAAAGACTAAGATATATTCATTTTAAAATATTCCAAATAATATGACCATTACCTCTTTAAAAATTTTCGTAGACTTTCGGATCATTTTTTATATTTTTCCTTTATTATTTAGAGTAATTTTAACCAAACATATTCCTTTTGACGAAAAACATCAAACGACGGATTAAAAACGAAAAACATACAAAAACATCGTGAAATTTTTCAATAGTTTTTCCTGGAACCAACTCGGAGACTTTAAAGGTTCAACTGGTGAAATTTGAATGTCTGCAAAATTTCCAGGCGCCAAGCACGTCCCGGTCACTGCTACCTACCACTAAAGTAGACGTTTTAATTAAAAAGGATCGTGTCTCGAGTGACCAAAGAGGACCGGGATCCCGTTCGAGTGTGACCACCGAGAATACTAATTTTCGATAAAGGCGAAGCCTCAGTCGATTGCGGAATCCTCAGGTTTTCGATTTTGCGCGCGAAAGTTCTAGTGCTTTTCCCTCCCGCGGTGTGGATTTGTAAATGTGGGATTTTGTTGGTTTTGGCGATTGTCGGATTGATTAAATGGATGGGGGGTGAAATTTTGTTGAATAGTTGATTAGTTGAGATTTGGATACAATTGAATTTGAATATGATTAATTGATAATGGGTGGAATGTCGAAAATGATATACAGAATGATCCAAAGCTTTAAAGAGGTGAAAGGTCATGTTATTAGGAATATTTTTAAACTTAGTCCGAAGTGTCATAGTTTTTGAGAAAAAACTGAAATCTCACACTTTCATACTAATGATTCCCAAATGAAAGATAATTTAACAGATAAATCTTAATTTATTTATCATCTATTTAATCTTTAAATAAATAGAAATACAAAAATCTGTATCAGCAAAAAATCATCACAAATATATGATTAATTATAAAAAAATTACTGAAATAAAGAAAAACTAGAGTTTTTTTATACAATATTTCTTGTTTAAAAAAAACGATGTTCAAAATTTTCAAATATTTTTAAAAACACCTCTGTTTTTTAAGTCCTTTCAATTTATGTATCAAACACATAAATATCTATCCAATTTTCAAAACTAGGATACAAAAACGAAACTGAATGACAAAATTTTTGAACTCCCCATATACGCATCGTTGAGGTGTTCATATAATACAAAATAATAGCAATTCTATAAATAGAATATAACCATGAAGATTTAACCAAACTCTTTCATTCTGTCAATACACATACTTATTTTATTCTAAACTTTTATAGAAAAAAAATTAAAAAACATCACACTTTCAATACACAAACACGACAAATCTCCCATCCTTAAAAACCAATCTTCGCCAATTCGAAACAGTATTCGCGATATCCAAAAAGGAATCTTCCATGCCAAAAACATATACGTTTCCAACACAGAGAAGAGGAATAGGCAAAGCACACGGATGTTCCGAAATTGAGCCTCTCGTCGTATTCCGAAACTCGCGGAATTCTCATTATAACTTGCGGAATATTTTGCGGCACTCCATGGCTCCATATTACTACCACTCCTTCGAAGCCTCGCAATATACGCATATATACGTAATATTGTTATTATGTTATTCGGTAAGCCGCACGGTAACAAAACGTACAGCCTGACCCTCACCCGCTTCGGTTTCGCCGAAAGCTCGATCGATTCGAAAATAATTCAAATTTGAACTGTCGATTTATTTTTCGGAAAATACATTACACGTTTATATATCGGATGGATGTTGAACGAAAATAGATTGCAAAGATAGGGTCGAAATTCGATATGCAAACCGCCCGGTCGGTTAACGCTAACCGTTCGTTTATACGATAAAAACTGATGTTGTATTCATGTTCTAATGTTTATGATTGGAAAATTTTATATTTTGCAAAAACTAGGAGGATGTTTAATGTATTTTCGCATATGAGAAATAATTTTGTTTATGTTATATGTAAATTTGGCTTCGCGTAGAATCGAATAGGTACAAAATAGATCGGGTAACAAAATAAAATAAAAATATGTGGTAACGTCAACAGTGGTTAAACGTATACCTGTAGTTGACCACTTCTTAGTAAAACGTAAAAATTAAGGTTTTTAATAATTGAGATAATCTTTCAAAAAGGGTGCGATAGATAAAATGTAATAAACAGTTAATCTATCCCATCCTTTTCATAAGGTAAACCTTAATTTTTGCATTTTTTTGAGAAGTGATCAATTACTGGTACATCGTTAAATATTGATGCATTACCTTATGACATCTTTCCAATTTATAAAATTGTCGAATACTTAGGAAAAATGACTTTTATTCAACACATTTCATAAAAACACCATGGAAAAATGAACATCATCTACATCTAACTGAGAACGGTTTTCGTGAATATCGTGTTAAATATCAATTTTAGAGAAAAATATTTGAACTAAAATTTATAGCTTAAAAAAATTCTACAAAAAAGATATAATATTTATTCATAAGAGTAACTGTCTTAGAGATAATTTGATTAACAGAATTGGTACTATAACATTTTTATGCAGCACTCACCGAAATGTTCTTAGAGAGCACAAAAAATTCTAAGAAAATATATTTTTTTCATAAACAGAATAATTTAATAATGAATAATTAATGCGATTACAAACTTTCAGATACGTTTATTTTGTATAATTATGAATGCTTTGAAATATCTACTTATGATTTTATAACAATTTGACGTAACACATTTTCTTGTAGTTATCTATGAGTCAATATCTTCATTCGCTGGATTAGTCACTAACATCAAAATTTTTACATTTTATATTAAAAAACAATATATTATTATTATTTTGTATATTACTTAAATATATAATAATAATAATAACACTCAAATATTAAGATTTCCGTCCAGACGTACGTCTGATTAAAATTCGGCGCGTCGCAAAGACGAGTACGAGTTTTATGAATGAAACCAGATTTCGTTCGGACGTGTGTTGCACGACCGGTTGTGGTACCACATCGCCACCATGGACCCATGGGTCCGGAGATGAGGTCGTACACTATAAATCTGTGGTGTGTTTGTGGCAAGATCTGGCCGGGGACTGAGACGCGCGCGGGAAATTTCAAGCGCGAAACCCGCTCGATCGATGGCGATTGTGAATAAATCGATCGACTCTCGGATGTATAATTGAATCGTTTCAATTGAATGAATATATGTTTTATGAATTCAGATTATTTTAGGGTATCGTTATGTTTGAAAAAAATGTTTTTATTATTAGGATGGCCATGGAAAGGTTGAAGGTTTCGAAAAAAGCTTCATTTGTTCATTTTCAATGTTTTTGTTATCTTATTTTTTAGAGCATCTTTTTGAGACTGAAATGGGTATATAATCAATAATAATTGAATTTTTCTATTCCAGTGAAAGATAAGTTATTGAAACTCAGATAAATACCGCGATAAATAGTACATTTTTGGAAATTCAGTTGTGTTTCTTTATAATTTTTAGTACATTAAAATTATCTTTTTGGTTTGTTAATGTACTTGTTTAAATAAAAATGGAACTATCAATTAATTTTGCATTGAAAATTATTATCGATATTTTCTCTGAGTTTTAATTATTGATCTTTCTTAATATAAAACTCCAATTCATTTTACTTAAACGTAAAATATATCCATTTTAATTTCCAAAGTTTCCTCTAAAATTTACAAAAAATTTTTTATCAAATTATCCCTTTTCAAAACTTTTCACACTTTTAACAGTCACCCATTGTACTTCCGAAAATCCACTAATCACTTTCACGAAATAAACACGCATTTATCAATTAATATTCATCGTGCGAAAAACAAACATATCAGCGACATTCGGATGCTTTGAGCCAAACTGAATTAAATATTCATATTTGCAGAAGCGAGCAATCAAAAATTCAACATGTCTGAAAGCACGACTCGAAATCCAATTGAGCATATATGCGAGTCTTTGAAGAAAATCTAGATCACTCTTGTGATCTATAAGTGTCAACGGGTCTAGACTTTTGAGCTATCCTTTGTGAATATTTATTCGTAATGGCGATGAGTGTGATTTTGTTATGTTTGAAATTTTATTAAATCTTTAGATTGGTTAAGGTTAATTGTGCATATAAAGTGATAAGGAAAAACAATACAGTCTTCATCGTATGTATTTTATACAATTTAGAATGAAGAACAGGATTTTTTTATTATTTTTAATGCAGTGATGAGATGAAGATGAATCTTGGTGTGTTAAAATTGGAATATTATCTGAAAGATTGCTTAAAAAATATAAAGAAGATTGAATGAATAATGATTTCAATGAAATTGATTGAAATTGAAAAATTCTTCATACACATTCACTTCTTAAAGTGTTAACAGACGTTCGAACATGGTTACGCGTCACTAATTGATGTGTTGCGAGCGCAATAAATCAATTAGTTGCGCGTAACCCTGTTTGAACGTCTGTTTACACTTAAAAAGTGTAAATAGACGTTCGAACATGGTTACGTGCAACTAATGGATTTGTTGCGCTCTCAACCATGTTCGAATGTGTGTTCAGCAGTTCGTCTGCATATTATTATTAAACCGTTTATTATTATTATTTATTGCGTTCGCAACAAATCAATTAGTTGCGCGTAACCATATCCGAACGTCTGTTAACACTTTTATTATCAACCTATTTCCAATCACTTACAGAAAGATTCATCAGAACCAAGAATTGTTTAAAAAATATTAAGAAAGATTGTAAAAACGAAATTATAAAAATCTGAATAATAAATCAAAAAATCTTCATTCACATCAACATCCATCTACCAACCATACTTTCAACCGCTTAACCTTTCCAACAAGATCCATCAGATCCATAAATTGTTTGAAACAAATAAAAAAGATTGACTGTAAAATTATCTCGATAAAATTCGAAGAATAAATCGGAAAAATTTCATTCACATCCACATCCAACTACCAACCGCGCCTCCCACCGCTTAACCTTTCCAACAAGATCCATCAGACTTATAAATTGTTTGAAAGAAATAAAAAAGATCAAATGTAAAATGATCTCGACAAAATTCGAAGAATACATCGGAAAAATTTCATTCACGTCCACATCCAACTAGCAACCGCGCCTCCCGCCGCTTAACCTTTTCACCTGAATCCATCAGATCCACACCATCAACGACACGCACAAAAAACCTCCAATTCACACGCATGACGATCATTCGAATGATATTACATTTTCACGGCGCGGGAACGCGTTGATGACGAGTGCACTCGGCCACAGGATATCCGCGATTCTTTTTATCCTTATGGCAGAAGGTTTTTATTATATCGTTTCGCGTGTATTTTTTTTTTTTCGCCCGTTTTGTTTTTTGCGAAACTCGCGCCGTGCGAATCTGGTTTCATTTGCGAATCTTCGGTGCGTTGGCCTTTCGATCAATTAGTTGCCAGTTAACGGCGCCGTTTTATGCCATTTTGCATTGTCAGTTTCGGGTTTGTGTCGCGGAAAATGGCGCTTTTTTTTAACATTCGATTGTGTGTAGTTTGTGTTCGGAAATTTCAGAATCAAATGAGTTATGACTCGTTGAATTGTATGTGAAGTTAATTTAAATTCATTATATCTTTCTTGTCGTTTTCTTCATTTAAATATCGAATAACAATCGAAAGACTGATGGTTTTGAAAAAATCATAGATATTTCATTTTCAAGTTTATATTATAGGGCAGTAGTGTAAGAAGGATGGTTCTAGCTAATGCTCATTCCTAGATATGTAGAGGTTCTGGAAAATCCAGGGATACCTGCACATTCTGGATTGCTTCAAATTTCTAAAGCGATCCAGAATATGCAGGCATTCCTGGATCATCTAGAACTTCTACATATCCAGGAATGAGCATTAGCTAGAACCATCCTTCTTACACTACTTAGGACATCTTTTATTAATTAAAATGGATACATATGATTTCCAGGAATTAACGTCTTTAAATGTATTTGTATTCATCTATGTATATAAAAAAGGATGTTTGTTTGTATTTAGCCGTTTCACTCCATCACCGCAAAAATTGGCATCTATATGTATTTTTTTGTCGAAAAGGTTTTTGTATCATTAAAATAGGGTGACCATATTTTTCAGAACCCAAAACGGGACGGTCCGCTAAAAAAAATTTCCCCCCTTATTTAAAAAAAAAAATTTGCACATTCAAAAATTGTAACAATACGCGGCTTGCTCTATGCTTTTGTATAAATGAATTGAAATTTAAAAAATCATTTGAGTCAAAATTTAAATCCGAGCAACGCCAGTTACTACCCGCTAGTCGATAATAAACAATGAGGCTATAAGCCTATTGCTAAATATACATTCACTATTCGAGTTGATGGAAGTATATTTTGTTCCCCCGAATTCAAGACCCGGTCTTATATTAATTTTATACTCGAAAACTGCATTAAGTCTTATTTTCAGAGTAGGTCTTATATTAAAACCATCTTTCAAATCACTTTTTTTTATTTAATTAAAAAAAGTTTGCAATGAAAAATATAATGACAAAGTACATACGTTATATCGAAAAGTTTATGAAGAAAAATACAAATATAACCAAATAAAAAAATATTTTTATAATAATTATCATATTATTATTGTTTTTTAATTATTAATATTCATTTTGACTTATGATAGAGAAGCGTCAAAGAAGTTAAGGCCACACGTTGTTCCTGGACAGCTGCTCTGTCTAAATGAATCACCTTCTTACCTTTAGGTTAGGTTAGGTTAGTTCTCAAAATTCGAGCAAAAGCCAAATATGGCTCATTTGATGCCAAATTATAATTTAAATAATGCCAAATTTAAAAAAAGATGCATTTCGTCGTACCGGAGAATTACCGCTCGAGCACCTTCATACAACGCCAATGCGACGTTTTTTTCACTAGGTCTTATTTTCGGGGTAGGTCTCATATTAAAACCATCCTTTAAAATCATAGTAGGTCTTATTTTTGGAATAGGTCTTATTTTCGGAATAAGTCTCATTTTCGGAGAAACACGGTACAAAAAAATACTTTCACTGAAAATACAAATTCCCTTTATCCCTCCCTCTTTTCAAATCCTGGACATCGATCTCCCTTTCAAAGGACACCATCCCCACACGAGGACATCTCCATCCACCGCTGGACAGGACTCGCGACGACAAATCTCGCGATTTGACCACCGATGACCGACGTCAGGTTTTTCTGTGCTCCAGTAAGGACGGCCACCGGCGACCAGAACAACCGGTCTTACAACGGCCACTTGTTTTGTACATTTTGTACATAATACAGCCTCCGAGCGACTAGTGCTTCTATCTGGATCTATGGCGCGCACCGAGCGTTTTTCGATTGTTTGGCGATGGACGGATTTTGTCGCGCGTCTGCGATTTTCCAATTGGGATTATTCCGTTTTTAGATTGTTCGGTTCGATTCTTCTTTGATTTTTTGTGTGTGAGTGTATTGTCAAAGTGTATTATTACATTTACGTGTCAAAGTGTGTTATTAGTTAAAGTATATTTTGTCTGACGTTTTAGATAATTTGTATTTGAAAACAAATTGTCTAGTTAAGGTATATTTCAACAGGCGAAAATACAATTTAACTGGTGCTCACTAGTTAAATTGTATTTTCAAAATGATAGATCAGATTTTTTAAATGAATATTTATATTAAACAATGTGTGCATTTTTTGTTGTAAATCTTCATTTTTTTCAGTAATTCAGGAACGATATACAATTTAGATTTATATTACATTGAACTATTAACTATAATTATCCTTCTTAATGTTTCAACCGCTAAATACGCGCGACTTCGAGACGGTTTGCCAGTGGCGTTTTCAATACTGGCTTGTTAGTTGACATAAACACATTGTCTGACTCTGACCAGTTAAATCATATTTCCATTGTATCGGACGAAATAACTACGTGGGTTAGATAAAATATATTTTAACTAGTCAAAACATATTTTAACTGAGAAATACACATTGACTGTAACATACACACAAATGCAATTACACTAACATAGCATAACAGGCTTTAACCCAAAGTCGCAATTGTAAAATTCCTACCAGGAATTTCGGTGATTCAAGGTGAAATACATATTGAGAATCAACGTGAACGTTGACGTGAGCATCGGCGGAACGTTAACGTGAATAAATCTATTAGTAAGAAAATTACATGAGATTAAACACAGTGAAACGTTTCAAAGTATAATATACACGCACATATTTTCATTCATTGATATTCTCACACTTACTTTCATTATCGAGTTTCACCTTTATAACTCGATTATATCAGTGGCGGGTTTATTTATAGGTGATGGAAACCCTAGCTTCAGGTCTACAGATTGTATAGAGCCTTATTAGGTCTCAAACATTTTTGATGAAATGTTATAGTTTTTCTATACCAATCCAATAGGAACCGTGAAAGATAAATCGCCTTTTGAAAACCAAATTGTATTTTTTTAAATCGCCTATTTGTCTAATTTTATGAAACTGATTATTATTTATCAATATAAATGAAAAAAAAACACCAGCATCGCTAAATTTTTACAAATTTGATTTTTCGTGTGAAAAAGGGAGAAATAGATTTATAGCCCAACTCTGTACGCAAAAGCTTCCAAAAAATTTTAATACCTCAAGCCACTAACGAAGTGAGTTTGTTCAAAGTATAAAAAAATATTTATATTTGGCAATATATAATAAAAGGTGAAACGTATCCTTATAATTTTTATAATTATCACTTTGATCACAAAATCTAATTGAAATTTGATATTATTATTAAAATTAGCACATATCTAATTACCATTTATCGCATATACTAATTAAAAATCGTGTTTTTTTCATATAATGTTTTCATGAATGTTCTCTTTGTACTAATAAGAATAATTATATAATATAATGATAATTTTTATAAAAAAAATACATGAATACAATATAAATATATCACCACAACATAACAGCAAACTATTACAATCTTTGAAAGAAAGAAAAATAAATAAATAAATTATAAATATAAAATCTAAAGTCTTCTGAAAAATTACATAAATATAACACAATCATAATTCGATTTTAGCCCGCATTCAAAAAATCATTTAAGACAATGCACCTGCAATATGTGGAACGTGCAATAAATTCAATATCGGACCCCTTTTGCGGAATTTCTCATATCGACACACTCCACGTGTACAATATTATTATATTATATAAAATATGTTTTTTTATTATATAATACCTTTTCGCATTATACGACACATATATGGGGGAACGGTGGCGAACAAGTGGGCGACAAATTGTGCGGAACTGATCTTTTTTTTCATATTATATGTGCAATATAATGGTGTTCAATTCGGCCGAGACGCTTATGAAATATTTAATAAGCCGCCGGAAAATTCCACAATAGTGACGGAAGGGAAATTTAATCGAATTTTCCACGTGTGAAAATCTCTAATGAATAACTCGGAGGTGTTTTAATCAACGGTGGATGCTTTTGGGGTTCGGTTATTGGAGAATGTGATTTGTTTGTTTATGTAAATTTGAAAGGTTGGATTGGTTCTTGAAGAGTTGATTTTGAGGATTAGTTAAAAAAAAATTTCAATATATAGTATTTTTATTTGAATATTTTCATATCGAAAGTTTCATTATTGAATTATTATAAGTTTATAGTTTGATCGATCGTTTACGTTTCGGAAATTTCAATTTACTTTATGTTATGTCAAAAAATCTTCTATATTCGTGTAATAAATAGTATCGTTAAATTATTATATAATTTTTTTATTCTACTTTCTGAATTTTATTTCCATATTTCAGCACAAATACATATATTCCAATTTCTTATCCTCTCATGAGAATTCATCGAAACCGCAATACACTCCAACGAAAATTCTCACTCATAATTTGAAAGATTCAAAAAAAAATCGTCCAATACCAATACTGACCAATTATTTCATCAAAAATATATATATATATTTTTTTTATACTTAATTTACTTACTTAAAATATTACAATATACCCCAAATTCAACTTATCGATTCAACAAATAAATTCAAAAGGATTAAATTTTATTGGTGAATGCTTGAATTTGATTTGTAAAAGGTCGAATTTGGAGTGTAAGATTGACATTAAAATCGTGGTTTACATGAAAAATTTTATCCAAATTTTGAAACATTTAGAAAATCAACCGATAACAACTTGGTTATTTTTTCAACAAATTACAGTAAAACCTCGATTATGTATTCTGAAAACACATTTCCCATTATTTGCGTTCCAAACTTTTTTTTTAATTTTAAGCCCCCAATCTGAGTTTTCTCTCTAATAATGATTTTTTGTCAGCCCCTTAAAAACCTAATACCAAGATTTTGATAAACTTGAATTTTTCATTATTTCATGTATATTTTATAGGCAGTTTATAACGGTAGGCATTTTCCAACTTTATCACTAACTAGAACTACTAGTATGCAATGTTATGCTTTATGTCGTAGGACTTAACGCTCATATTTAAATCCGTGGATACGCGTTTATGTAACGTTCTGGGTTTGAGCAGCGCTAAAAATCGTACTATGTTCAGATTGCGTTCGCACGTTTGACGTTTCGTACAATCGATGGTCACATGTGAAATTACTAACGATAATGAAAAAACGTCGTGAACATATTTTGTTTAAAAAAATATATCAGAAACAACGCATGTCAATAATACGGTTTTGACTTTTGGAGAACTGTTAAAAGTCCACGAACACTGCGCATGCGCTCAACGACGCGACATCTAGAAATCAAAACGACATAAGTGCATAGTATTATATTCATGACCCTTAAATTGTTGTACATAAAGTTCAATATGGCAGATATAGGCGTTAGGAACTGCCTAGCGTTAGAATCGGACTATAACATGTACGTCAATTTATTTCTATATATTCAAAATTTTTATCACAAAATCGGAAAATCTCATACACATTTCCCAACATGCAAAACGAACCGCCCAAGCAACCAACAATCCCCTATCCAATCAAACGGGACCAATCACTTTTTCAACAGAACACCCCAATTTCTTATACCCCCATATAAAAATTCATCACAAACACGATACGTACATACAAAAATTCATATGTGCGAATCGTATAACACTCGCCCTTACACGTGACACTTTTCCTCTATGATTAATGACCCGCGCATACGAGAGAAGGGTTGCAAGTGGTGGTGCGCGGAAAGAGAGATCTATCGCAATTTTAGCGATATCTTTGGGTTGGGGACGAGGAGCAAAAACCGAAAAGGGTTTCGCATCGGCGGGAAAAAATCTAAACATGAAAAAATGCGCGCGAATAAAATATGGCGGCCGAAAGACAAGAGGCGCTTGATCGATAGCCGATCATCGTAGACGTTGGAGATAACGGATGAGATGGATAAGCTCGAATTTTCGAAAGTGCGTATGAATAAATATTATTTTGTGTTCGGGATAACTGGTGTGAGCTTTTTCGTAATTTGAAATTGGTTTGAAGTCGGATCCGCGTTGGAGAATTGAATTAATATTGAAATAATGAGAAATAAGTGTGTGTTTGTGAATAAACGAGTACGAATTCGCTGATAGTTTGGTGTTTGTGAATATGCGAACTATTTCGGTTGAGTCGTAGCTTTGGATCATTTCTGAAATTTCTAGGGCTTGTAACATGTTATAAAATTGAGATAAACATTTCCGGGACTTGAAACATCTAAATTTCTGATATTCCCGAGACGGCGCGAGATAGGAACACTAACATTACTAGAGTTTTTCATCATATTAAATATTCTCTCGTAGTATATTTTATACACAAATATCTAAGAATATTTGCAAACGAACGAATACAAATCCACATAGTTTTGTTTGTATAAATACTTAGTGATTTTGAATATCCGTATTATTTCGATTCCTGAGACTTGAATCAAAACTTTAGACCATTTCTGTATTTCCTAGATCTGGTGACATGGCGTAATATTAAAATAAGCATTCCAAAAACCTGAGACATAAAAATTCTCGATACTCTTAAATCGATCTGGGACAGAAACACTAAACACATTCATTACCCGAGTTTTTCATCACGTAAAATATTCTCGGATATTTGCAAATCAAAAAATATTATACAAAATCATCGATAGTGATCAATTATTACCTTAGTATTTCTGAATATCTGAACTATTTCAATTCTCAATACTCAAATTACATGTTTAGAACATTTTGAATTTATTTTATTTTTCTACCTTTGTCTTTCAAAATCTGGATTCAACAGATAAGATGTAGGTGACCGATTGATATTCACGTTTTCAATTATGCCTTCATTATAAAATATTTTTGCTTGTTTTAAACTTTTATGGGCTAATATTATATTATATTATACTCTGAAAAACATTTTGAATTGAGTCGTATCTTTGGATCATTCCCGAAATATCCAAGAATTTCGACATGGTATAAAATTGAGATGAGCATTTCAAAAACCTGAGACAAAAATTCTCAAATCGATCCGAAACAGAAAATTTACCCGAGTTTTTCATCATATAAAATACGCTTTCATAACAATTCATACACAAATATCTAAAAAATTTGTACGAGTACAAATTCACTGATAATGAGCAATTTTTGTCTTATTAATATTTATATTTTTTTGATTCCCAGGACTTGTGACGTATTTAGATCATGACGTGAAACTAAGACAAGCATAAACATCCCCGATATACTCAAAACAAAAACACTATTACACATTCACTACCCGAGTTTTTCACCGCACAATACATACTTTTTACGAGCACAAATTCACTATAACGACCCCCCTCACCTCTGGCGCAGACCACACGAATCCTCCGGCCATTTTTCCATAGGAAAGCACCGAGATTGTTTACTTACACATGTTCGATACCCGAAAAACCCACCTCGGGCATAATGCGAACGAGGCCCGAAACACGGAGCGGGGCTTTGTCGAGACGTCGAAATCGCTACAACAAAGTTGCCAACGAAAGACGTTAAAATTTCGCCCTCGCAACGACAAAAGTGTACACTTTTGAATATATCCCCGAGGGATTCGAACTTGCTCCGCGGAGGATTTCGGCCTCAACTTTGCCTCGACTCGCTGGAAGTTCGCGGGCCTCCGAAAATACATTATTCTGCTGGAAGTTGGAAGGTCAGCGGAAGATGGTCTATCGAACGGTGCCTGAGAGTGGCTTGTCGTTTTGGGCATGGTTTGTGTTTGTGTTCTGACAACGGCTGATGGTCGATTTCGGCTTCCGTCTCGTACTTATTTGGGCAGTAATATTCGTATCGGGATCGGTTGGTCGTTCTGTGGTTGTGCAGGGTTTGGTGACCTTTTTTATTATTGAAAAAATCAGTAGTTTAAAAAAATAAACGATCGATGCTATATTCGCTAATGTATGTGACCTGTAATTTTCGAAGTATGATACTTGGTTATTTTTTTATGAATTAGCGATATTCATTTTTTTTTATAGATGAAAACTGGATCTTGCCAATCATCGGATTTATTATAAACCACAATTTATGCAGTCAGTAGGTGAATATGCTCATGTATTATACTTAAGACCTGAGACTATTTGATAAAATGTGGAATATGGCTTTAAAAAATTTCATATATTCTATTTTTTCGAATATTGATGAAATTTTATGATCCAATTGCATTATGTGTACTGTGTATGTATACATCCGGTCAAAAAATAAACTTAAGGGTAAGTAGAGTACATTTAAAAACAGAGTAGAGTGCATAAGTTAGGGTAAGTAGAGTACGTTTATAATTAGGATCTTTTTCCCTATGAATAATTCCTCCAAAACGATAATGGATCAGTTTAATCTCCATAGTGAACATTTTTACAAATGTATTTCCATACGAACTACTTATCTATACAAAATGAATACGAGTAAAAACTAAAAGTAAGAATATAAGTAATAGCATGAGTAAGCGGATAAGTTATAGTATCTGTTATTAGTAAGGGTCAAAGAGGATGCGAGTGAGTGAGAATAAGAGTAAAATTACGAATAAGAAAACATGTAATAGTAAAAATGAGAATATAAGTAAGATTACGAGTAATAGAGCGAGTAAGAAAAAGAATAGGAGTGAAAGTACTAATAGTAAAAGTACCAATAATAGTATAAATAATAGTATGAGTATTGATACTAAAAATATTATATAATAGTAATGATACGATTGAAATTACAAATAGGAGTTATGATAATATCTATATAAAAATAAATGTTTGTTTGTATGTATGACAGCGATTCACTCTAACACCATTCGACCGATTGCCATAAAAATTGGCATATACAATATGTATTTTTTTGTCAAGAAGGTTTTTGTATCATCAAAATAGCGTGGCCATATTTCCCAAAACCCAAAACGGGACGGTCCGCAAAAAATGTTCCTCCCCTGTATAAAAAAAAATTGTTGCACGTTCAAAAATTGTGAAAATACGCGGCCTGCTTTCTGCTTTTGTTTTAATGAATTTAAATTAAAAAAATAATTTGATTCAAAATTTAAGTCCCCGAGCAACGCCGGGTACTATCCGCCAGTCAGCTTATACCGAAACTCGAGCGCAAACGCTCGCCATAATCACAACCTTTCTCAGCGGCGGCCAAATGTTGCCGACCGCTGCGCGCCGATTTGCCGGCAACCGGTCCGCCGCTTCGATTGGTTTGTTTTTGAACAGGTGCAACGCAAAGCGGCGCCGCCATTGGTCGGAATTCGTCGTTTTTTGGCCGCGGAACGTGTGTGTGCGTGCGTGCGCGCGCGCCGCCGCCGAACGGTCGATTCAAATTCGAAATCGCGCCGGCTGGTTATCGCCGCTCGATTCGCGGCCATTGTCTGCGAAGGCTTCGACGGTCCGTGTCTTGGCTGTTTTCGTTTGTGGTTCGGGAGTGTGCGGAGAGATGTCGTTGTTTGTTTTTTTGAATTTTTTATGTGAGTGGATTCGATTTTTTTATAATCATGGCGCTTTGATAACACTTATTGTTATTACTAGGAAATAGGACCGATGTTAATAACATCGGCTGTGGTTTTGTTAAGAAACGGAAAACGATAAAATGTGAAAACCCGAAATGTGTACCCAATTTGAATATTTAATATTTAATTAATAAAATCAAAGCGGTTCATTTGTTATTTATTTGTGACATATAGGCAAAGCCAGGTGCAGTAGGTAATAAGCATCATATTAAAGACGTCAACTGTATTCGTATAAAAACCATATTCGCGAAAAATTCGCGAGCGTCATTGAACGGATAAATACATACACAGAAATCCGCTATTATATACAGGTGGACCTCAACTTTCGCATATTCGACTTTCGCACAATTCGCTATTTCGCACATTTTGAAAAAATCGTTCTTTTAGATTTTTTGGCGATACTGCACAATATATACTATACATTGTAATTTTTGAAAAATGAAAATTTTAAATACCAATTATTGGTGTTTTTTTTTATATCCCTCTACTTTCGAACATTTCACTTTCGCACACGTTTTCAGGAACCAATCATGTACGAAAGTCGAGGTCCGCCTGTATAGGGGATTATTATATGTATCAATTTAGTAAGACACAAATTTTGATATTTCAAAAGGGTTAAAAAACAGGTTTTTTTTCTTGAAAGAGTTCTACTTATATACTGTTTGTTCTTACACTTACAAAAATGGTATGTAGAAAATGTGGAACTTCTATACAAATACAAAATCATAGTTACCTCTTGACTCCAGCCAAAAATAATTTTATATGTACGAGTTGAGAATTTATAAAGTCATTATAAAAACATGAAACATTTGTTGTGAAAACTTTTAAATAAAAAAAATTTTCTCGTTCAAATATTTTAACATTTTTATTACATTAAGTTAAGTTAGAAAAACACGAAATTGTTTCAAAAGGTTGGATCAATTTCGCAACGACAATATCGATAATTTTATGTTAAGTTAATACACATCTACTACATTTTATACAAAAAATTCTCAAACTTAATAAATTATTTCATATACCATCAATTCAATTTAACATGTGCGTCATTTTTTTAATGTAAAGTCCACTTTCGGAAAAAAATCAGTTAACGCATTCTTTGCCTAGATATATCCAACCGACATAATCATTAACTAATTTTTTTCCATAAATATCCTCTAACCACTTTCAAAAAACGACTCATATATCACATATTATATAATGACTTCGAAAATATCAATACTCCAAATTCACTAGTACCTACTCACACAGAAATTCTCCAAAAATTAAATTAACTCAAATTTTTCAAAACGCCACCGCCCGAAAAAAAGCACGACCATCGTCTCTTTTTCAGCAAAAGTTCAGCGGACACTTCAGGGGCGTAATATTTAAAGAATTTTCAGCACGAGCCGAGACAGGTGAAAATTTTATCTCGCTCCCCTTTATGCCCTCTTTGCGTCCCGGCAAGAGGAGGTCCATGAATTTTGTAAAGGACCGAATGACGAATGGCAGTGTTTACCCTCGTCGTCTTTTGTTTTTGAGCAAAACGATATCAAAGAGAAAAATTGTTTTACAACTCGACTACACAACACTTTGTTCGGAGCACGGGCTGCACGGATGTCCCGAATGTTTTACGTGCCTCGGGGTGGAGCTCCATAGTGAGCGTGAGTAAGTATGAGTAAGAGTTTTCCATCGTTAAAACACTTTCATGGCCGATGACCCGTATACGTGTCATGATTTTTTTTGTGAAGATGGCTGACGACATACACACACACATGTATGTGTGTGTGTGTGTGTCGTCAGCCATCTTT
>JAOXNN020000029.1:4401282-4415609 GCA_028571205.2 Hydropsyche betteni | reverse complement strand
ATTTGACAGTTGACATTCAAACTAAAATCGATAGTTTGGGTATACCCAAACTAGTATGAGTGTAAACAAACAAAAGTGAACACTTGAACTGTGACATATAAAATAAGTGCAAATTTTGAACAAATTTAGTCATAATTTAAATTCAGACACCTTCAAAATTTTAAAAACCGCCGATTTTATTTGACAAAACTTATAATCATTATACAGAGTGCACATGCTGATTCGAGTATGTACGACGCGTACATGCACACATGCAACATCGGAACGCCGAACGAATATTTAACGTCCAATTAACCGCAATCGCCGAACTCGAAACGATCCCACACAATTGCGCGACTATGCAAAAATCGAAAAGCAACACCGCCGCGGATCGATCCCACAAATCAACGCCGACAATTGTGCACGAAAAACGCAACCGAACCGACCGATTCCGCACAAAAGCGCTGCTGATCGCGCGGCATGCGAATCATTCGATCGGCGCGCATGATCGATCGCGAAAAATCGCGAATTCCGCCGCAGATGAGAACAGCGCGTGCGCTAGTTTGAGTGTGTGCGCGCGCTGTGAAGTTCCGCCGATTTTGTAACGGCTTAATTAGCGGACAGAAATGCGATTTATGCAACCGAGTGCAGAAATGCAGCCGGAGACACACAAGAGGAACAAGAGGAGACGGCGCCCGGGTTTTAATGCGAGCGCTATTTATAATGGCGTCTTTCATTCCACATATTTGTCGTGCGAACGCGTCTGATCTAATATCGAAATATTAATTCGGAAATAAGATATGAGTCAATTAAGTTGAGCGATGTGTGACGCGGTCAGATATTGAATCAGCGTCATTGTATCGATGTTGCAGTTTGAGTGTCTACTATGAATAAACTAGTATGTTAATACACACTCGAAATTGGCAAGTTTGAGTGTACTAGAAAGGAATAATGAACACGCAAACTAGTCTGTTTATACACCTTCTAAACGGCTCTAGTCCAATAAATGTCAATAAGGTGGAAATTGGTATGTCAACTAATGATTAAGAAATACGCGTAGTATCTACCCCTTCTGTCAGATTGAACTCGAGTTTGGTTTGAACACGTTTTCACAAATCAAGCTAACCCAACCCAACCCAAGCATAATACTTATGACGTCTGTTTTTAGTTTAGACGCTATTTGCAGTGCTTAGACCTGTTTTCTACATTTCATTTTTTCGTGTAATAACGCGAATCAAAACGTGTATAAACAAACTGGTTTGTTTATGAACATGCTAGTTTATATATAGGTAAAATTTGACAATTGACATTCAAACTAAAATCGATATTTTGTGTATGCTCAAACTAGTATGAATATAAAAAAAAAATAAAGTGAACACTTGGCTGTAACATCGACATATACAACTTCAACTGCAGGAAAATGCCTTCGTAAAATTCGACGAAGTATAAGTTGTTTATTCTTAGACTTCAAATGACTTTGACTATTTAAGATGTAAATACGCTCATTCGTTTACTTGACGTGCTATTTATTACTAAATTCAGTGATCGAAGGATCCGAAAATCAACTAGAACCAAATATTGAATATTGACCTGAAACTTCTATTATCACACAAGAAAAACTATTTAAACTCCCAAATGTATCTAGCAATGTAAACCATAAAATTTTCTATACACTCGTGCAATTTTCATATTGGAAACCATCTAATCATTCAAACCACCCACCAAGCTCGACAATACGTCCATTCTAGCACATTTCGGTATTGAATCGCGAGGAATGCAGTTCGGGCGTCATTTCGAACACGTCCGAAAGAAAAACAAACTTGACCCGAGAGTGGAGAAACGCAACGGTGCGTATAAACAGTTTCTCTTTCGTACGAAGATGCATAGTGGAAGTGTTGAAGGTAAATATTGACGTTCCCACGCGCTTCTTGGACGCTTTTCTTGCGTGGATATGGTGCCGGAGGTGTACGTCGATTCGAGGCACGTTGGTCTTTTGGTTTTTTTGACAATTGTGATGATTTTTTTCTTGCACTTTGTATGCGAAAATTTTAAGAATGTATTTGATGTTCGTATTCGAGCGGCGGAATTAATTTTTCGCACGAAAAATTCAATTGAATTAAAAGTGATAGTCGTATCTATTTATGCTATGAAATTTTCCGTTCGTGATTTTTTTTCGATTATTTCTGTATTGAATTTTAAGTTTATCAAATGTACAATAGATAGTATCATGTTTTTGAAAGACAGTATCTGAAATTCAACACTTGAATACTTATTATGGCGAAAAATTCGTTTCTAAGAAGTGAACCAATCGATTTTTACATACGAACATACATATGGATGACAGTTTTTTTCGCTCGGCAACGCCAATGTGTATATTTCAAAAGCAGTTTTGAATATAATTACATATTTTCTCTACTTATTATGGAGAGTATGTCATCTGACATCTGAAAAGATCAACCATTATATAAGGCGATCTTTTATAAAAATGACCAAACATAATTTTTCATTCTAGATTCAAATTCACAAATCGGATTATACACGTTAATGTTTACGCAAATGTCAACGATCCAAATCAAGATTACCTGTCGACACGTAAGCGATTTCTGCGACTTCTCGACAACGAATCAGATAAATTCAAACTTCGAAATACGCAACATTGTATACTTAGTTAAGAGAGACAACACCGAGTTCCCTCTAATGAATTCACCTGCATTATTGCACTGGCGACCTTCGAAGAGGACTTAACATATTCCTTCGCAGACTTCTGCACAACCACAGCTCGTATATAAGCCGTACAGACCAAACAAAAACAAACGTTCTAAAGAGAGTCCGTGCGACAATTTCAAAAGGAAACGGATTAATGTACCACACGTCGAAGTGTACAACGAGTCGGCGACGAGATCCTAAAAAGGACGGAGCGCGTGGGAAGTGACTTTTTGCGTCGCGAAATCCGATTATCTAAGAAAACCGACTGTTTGATTCGAAGGAATAAGGTTCTATATGGTTTAGAAGAGTTTGAGCAAATCGCAGACGTTTGATTGAAGCAGAGCGAGCACGTGTGCCCATTAGAAACGAACGTAAATTGTATGTTTCTGGGACGAAATTGTGCGTTTTCAAGGATGGATCAAATAATCCAAATCGATATAATATAATTAAAAAAAAAAACCAGAAGAATATTTCGATGATAGAATATATGCTATGATCGATGTGATATTGCTTATTACAAAGATAAGATAAAAAAATTTATACGTTTTAAACGTCATCGATAAAGGATTTTATAAGCGAAAAATAGAAACGATGACTAAGTATATAAATATTAACGATGACTAAAAAACTGTTGACAAAAAAACAAGGTTATCAGTTAAAATCAAGCAAGTTGGCGATGAAACTTATCGAAGCATACGTGACTTAACTAGATGCATATTCCGATCGTATATTTTCGCACGAAAACCTGATTCATAAAATTTAACAATCGAAAATCGGACACAGATGGCGATTCGACGAGAGTATATTTTCCGAGGCTAATTACATCTCACGCCCCTGTACAGAGTATCAAAAAGCCATAAAAGCGATCGATGACCGATGTTCGGGTCCAATTTCATAATATCGCTAGTGTGTGTGTTTTTCGATCGTTTCGTTCGAAAAGCGTAGGTTTTTCCCGCGTAATTTATGTGCAAGAACGGCGAAGAACTGCTACGTGTGTGACCAAATTTAGGAAACTAGCGTTCGAAGAAAGAGGCGTAAAAATAACTTTTTTTTATGGAATGTCCGCGTTTGAAATATGCATCCGAGTACATAAATACTAAAATTTGTTGGATTCCGATCGTTTCGAAACGGAATTAATTGTGTAAATCAAATTTTGAAACGAAGTACCGTACTATGGTTCAAATTTGAATAAAACTCACAAGGATCAAGAATACAGTTGTCGGTTTTGAATCAGGCGTACATTTATTGTTATTTATATACAAATACTATATAAGATCATCTGAAGTAATCCCGGACATAATATGACTCGTTTAAGGATCGTATTAATCGAATCAAGTAAGGATATTAAATACAACATTTTTTATATATTTCGTTGCCCAATACTAACAATAAGTGGTGCAGCAATAAAATTTCGAAATGCACATTCGTTTTATGCGCATTCCACGACCGATCGGTAAATCGGACACCCGAAAAATCTAACCGGAAGATTAAATGACAATGATATCTGTCCAGAAGAAAAATCGTAAAAAAAGTATGAAATATTTATATTTTAGTTGCTTGTATTGTGGGTATTTCACGATCGCTTTTGACTTTTAATACTCGGTTGTGCAATCGGGAGTGCTTTCTTTATCCGATGCAAGTAATCGCATTGGAAATAGATTTCTCTGAGACCGATAAAACGTTAAGCTCGTAAACTATTCCAGTGTGTTCGATAGGAAAAATTGAAATTGAAATTTGAGTTTCGACATTTAGAAGGTTTGCCGAGGCGTTAAACTACGGAAAGTTCAACGCTCGAAAAATTAGTTAACAATGTTAATTGTCTAGCGATAAGAAAAAAACTTTTACCACATGCCAAAATTCGTGCACGAAAATGGGCAGAGTGCAAATACAATAAATAATAGCCACTTTCATCTTGACAAAGAATATTGTTAAATATTCGTGCGAAAAAACTGCCTTAGGAAAAACTCAGCTTTTCAATTAGCGTCAATCAAAACAAGGCACAGAAAAACACCGCTTTTTTAAACATCGATAAAAAAAGGGCACTCAAATTTGCATATTATACATCTATCGATAAAAACAGTTAATTTAAACACACTATCGTTAATATCGGATTACTGAAAAGTCATAGGGATAACGGCGACCCACGCGAGTCAGTCTTATATAGAAAAGTTGTATCTCACAAGTTCGATCTAAGAATCGAAATCCGACTTATAGAAAGAACATAATAAACGTCAAGGAGATGAAAACTTTTCACGTTTTACCACTCACCGAAGTGGGTCAATGAAAATATGAAGTAATAACTACTAAAAAAAGAAAGGAGTGACAAGCGTTTCGTGGAACAAGAACGAAAAGGACTTAACCCATCGGCAATTAAAAGTCCGGGGCGTTTATCTCGGATCTTTGAATCGAATGGGTGCGGTCATTTATCTTCTTATCGTTTAAAATAAATGATACAGAGTTTCGGTAATTTCGGTGATTGCTCGCAAGCGAGTACGACTAAACGGAAGAATAATCGGTTTTCACGCCGATGCGATTAATCAATTTTAATTGAAAACGTTTGATCGAACTTTCGAATTTGTCAAATACGCGCCACTTCGACAATTCGATTGGCGAATATTAATTTTACGTGTGAGTTTCGATGTAATGAAACTTTATTATTCATGGTTGTAAACATTATTCAATTGCGAAAGCTAATTAAATGTTCATACTTTTATGCGATTGTCGGGTAAATAAAATTGACATCAACGATCCTTTGAAAGTACCGTAAATTCTCAAAACCATAAACGTTCGTTTTATTATTATAAAGTATAAAGGGAAACATAAACATTCACTTATAAAAAAATATTAATTTCAAGAAATGTTTATTCTAATTGTGCAAATTCCGACTCTGAAATCACATCAATTTCAAAGTACATAGTCTCATATGACAAATTGTGCAATTCCGAACACACAAATCAGTCCGTGCAAATCACAACCAACTGCAAAACTACATTGCAGAATCCAAATAGCCAAGAGCTCATCTGAAATAAAAAACAAGCACACCCACGCACATCCAACCACTAATAAGATGTGCAATCCAGTAGCCGGCGATGTGCCATATTTGCCCACTGCAGACGCACAAAATCATTATCAGAACCGAGCTGGGACCGTATTATTTCGGTGCAGCGATAAAATTGTCGTAGACGCGGAACGAAACGTTTTTGCTTCGTGGGAGCAACAATTAACCTTTTAGAAGAGCGGCTCGATTGAGTTGCATATATTGCCTCGAGGTTAAGGTGAGGAATGCGTCGATATAAGAGGTTAATGTTGAATGTTGGAGTCGGTGAGTGTGCTGGGTTGGAAATGTTCGGTTTATCGTCAGATGAAATTGTGCCGATTACCGAAGTGATAAAATGAAATTCAATGTGCTGATTGAAATCGAAAAAATGCAGTGGGTTTGAAAAATAAAAGTTGATTGTTTCGAAAATCCGAAATCGTTCAGATATTTCAAATCGATATCGAAAATTGATAATTTTTCTTGTTTAGTGTTAAATGTGAACCGATGATATATAAACAAAGGTTTAATGCTTGGATGAAACAAAATGATAAAATGTTTCGTCATATAAATGTCGATGGTTTATTGACGTTGAATTTTCTATTGAATCGCGTTTATCTAAATTAATAATGGATATCGACGACTTAATAATCGTTTTATTGAATGATTCACTTCTGTAACAAATGTTTAGATCGCAAACAATTACAAAAATTACAAGAATTTGGTTTTAAGCATATCAAATAATCAGTGATATGAGTTTGATATCCTCGATCGTGAATAAGATTACCAAGAAAAAAATATAAATAATAAAAAATTTGAAGATCTTGTTTATAAATAATATTATGTTAGTATGAAAAATCTAATACGAAATCGAAAAATGGTTTTACCGAACACGTTCAATCTTTGTACTCGATTATCTCCAATATTGTTTCGAATTACCTGCGAACAAACAGAACAAATATAAATTAGCGCTTTGAATATAAAACAAAAAATCACATTACATCCAATAAAATTTTTATGTAACCAAAATCCGACTCATCTAAGCGTATCTTCATAATTGCGGTTTTACGAATCGCAGCTTTTTACGGTCGGAAAATCGCACTTTACAAATTTCCATATCACAATGCCGAATCGTTGAACGCTCGAACGCCAAGGACGGCGAGCGCAAAATATTCAAATAACTTTTATGCAACCGATCAAAAGCGAGATTGCACCGATCTATAGATCCATCGACAATAAAAGATCCATTCTTTATCGAAAAATGTCGAGAAAAAAACCAGCATCGCACCAACTTTGCATGAGAACGTTCGCGCTGCAGCGATATGAGGACAATGCCACCATTCGTATGCGAAACGGTCGAATATTTTTATTTTTTTACATATTTATAGTGGGCGACACTTTTAGTGTGACTCACGATCGGTGTTTTCCCACTCGGATCACGTGTGATTTGCGAACGGGTCCCAAAATGAAAATTGTAGTTTTCCCTTAAACGGATCCCGACTAGAGTATATATGCAAACGCTCGGATTAGATTGTTATTTATTGTCACAACTGGTGTTATTGTCGAGTCGACAAGACAGGACAACTGAGCATACACGTGTAGTGCATTTTCCCGCTCGGCAACCATCTGGTCAATATAGAATTTGATGAAAAATTGCCTATTCCATGTGCAAATAAATCGATTACACGTCTCCGATAACGCTGAGTGATATACGCCGTATGATTCGATAATGATCTGAACTACATACATAATTAAATAAAATTGATATACGTGAAGCTATTCGGTTGCGCAATAAGTATGAGAAATAAAAGAAAGGTCGATTATGAAATGTGTTCATAATGAGGAATTTTCCACGTGCGTCCGACTCTACGGCGGATTTAATTAATAATAAAAAATGGAAGATTTACTACCGAGCGTAAAAAGATTATTAATGTCGCTATAAATGATTTCACGGTCAAATTTCAAAACGGGTAGCCCTGTTGCTACATCGGCAATAAACGTACGCAGGAAAGAGGAGAAATTCTAAATGTCGGCGCACTAAAACTACTAAGACCGAACATATCATCAATTAAAAACGATGAAAAGGCCGAACGGTGAAACAATGAAGAAATAAGTATATCTGAATCTTCTGATCTGTGATATAACAATACGAAAGTTTCGTCGAAACAATGTGAATACATAATCCCGTTTGACAGTTCACACGGCGGCACCGTTTATAGATTCCTATCGGCTCCTTGACACGGCGGGACAACGCAGCATATCAAAATAAAAGGTGGACAAAACGACCGAGCCGAAGACAAAAGAGAAACATTGAAAATACAAAAATAAATAAAATATATTGAAATTCAACGTGAACCGCGGCGACAAGCCGAGGTCTCCCACGCGAACCGGGACAAGAACGGAAAAGTTCTCCGAGTGTGACCCCACATTTTTTCGGAGCTCTATCAGAATTTAAGCAACGCTTATCTACGTACAGGGCTCCTAATCGGTGGTAATTAAAAGATTACCAAACGTAGACGGTAATAAAGTGGTAAAAACCGAACACATTTTACGACCGTCGTATTAAAAATCGAAAGTCGCATCTTTATTAAATTCTCGCTTTGTTGTTGTGAAAAATTACACACATAGAAAAAGCTGACCACGATTATTCACAGCCTTAAAAAAAAAACGTAAAAAAAAACCTAAACGGAATATCAATAATGGTCAAAGAGCATGACAAATAAAAAGCGCGCTCTTTGAGCGTGGAATACTGATTTTTCTCGAACGTTCGAATTATATACGCGCACGGAGTTGTGCAAGTGCAACAACGTAGATAAAGACGTCCACGTACACGCGACTAAAACTAAATACGTGCCGCCACAATGCGGACAATATGTCACCGTTGTGCAATAACCCGAGGCAATCGACCATACGATTACGCCGTTTTTATCCCGAATCGATGATGGCCTGAGGAGATAATCGTCGGAGGCGCATCCGAACGATTCCCAAGGACCTGACGTCGATTTCTACCTGAAAACACAGGTAGATGAGAGGATAGCGATCGAAACTACCGGCCCCGATAGGAGAGGACACGTAAAAAATAGACACGAGAAAACAATAACACACTACCGGTGTACGGGGCCGGTCTAGGCGTGGGGTTCTATAATAACGAGATATATCGACTGGATGAACGATGTGGGCGATGTGCAAGCAAACGTCGTGTTGTCCGAAAAAAATATGAAAAACAAGAGTTAAACGTGTGTGTGTGTGTGTCTTCTAAAAAGAAGCTATTTTATTATCTTGATCCGATTTACATGGCGAGCGTACATAGGAGCGGTCCGTCGTTTCCATGGCGAATTCCTAATTGGATCTCGAAAGTAAAAATTCGAAGTGTAGCATGAGAGAGCCGAGTCATTAAACTGCTTTTTATTGCTTCGGTCTAATTTTTAGTATTTGTCGAGTGTTGCGCAAGGTGTGAAATGAAGCTGGTTCTGATACGTTCATGTCGCAATAATGAGCTGATGTAATTAAATATGTTTATTTTTTTTAAACGAAAAGGGTTTGTGGAAATTATATATGAGGTTTCGGTTAACGAACTTATGGGAGGTCTTAGGATATTAAAGAATAGTAATGATTAACTGAAAGTGCTGTTAAACGTGACTTCTTATGAACAGGATTAAAAACAACGATTAGAAGATTAATGAAAGAATATAAATAATTTGATAAATGATCTACGAAATTTTAAAACGAATCCTAAAATTTAAGCATGTATTTATATAAGGGTGGGATTTAAATGTGCATTAAAAAATATAGATTTCGTCTTAAAACTAATTAAGTATGCATAAAAAAAATATGCGATGTGCACTATTTCTGGTGCATTAAAGAATTTCGTATTGTGCATTATTTTATTCATAGTGTGCAACAAAAAAATAATGCAGTTGATGTGAGCATTAAAATGACAGATATATGGCGACATCGCCAGAATAAAGCCAATCTCAATAGTCAACACAATACTGTCAACTACATTTTAACAATTTGATCCATTTTTTATATCAATGTTGATTTTGTTTGAATTTGAATCGATTATATTATGAAAGTTCGTGCGATTGGTGACATATTTCGCCCTGTTTTGCTCACATATATTCATTTCAAGGTACAGATTCTTTTCTAACGCACGAATTTTAAAGTTCATCCAAAACTCACACATTACTCATGCACGTTCAAATCGCTCCCATCACACAACGAAATAACCGATCAAAACATCACCAAACCCGACAAAACCAAACTTCAAAATCCCACAAAACCCATGCGGCCCCGCCGACGACGACACCCATGACGAAGCCGACGACGACGACCGCGGGGCGTCCGCCCGTCGTCCGACGGCGACGGAGGGTCACCGCATCAGGTCATCAGGTGCATTTCCTACAAGCGACGGGCCACCTTTCGCGCCGGGGCCGCATTCCTCGCCGGGACGAAACGCGGCGCTTTATCTCCGGCGCGGATCTGAAGCCGCGAATCGGGGATTCGTTCGAGATTCTGCGCGGCGCGAATCGGCGGAAGAATCGATGATTTGTAGTTGGGACTGTTCCGCGGTGGTCTATGGGTAGGGTTGCCAGCTTTTTTTGTGTCGATTCCGGGATAAATAGAACGAAACCGTGGTTGTTCCCCCTTCGCCTGTCGCCTTGGTCTGTTTGTTGTGTTTGAATTATGAGATTTATGTTGAAACTAGTATATAGGCCCGATGTTAATAACATCGGTTGTGTATTGATACTATTACGCAATAAAATAAAAATTAAATATATCTATGCAAAATTGTGTTATAACCGTGCCCTTGCGAAATGTCTCCAGAATATAAGATTATAGTATGTAGGTCCGTTGTTAATAACATCGGGACGTGTATGTGTTTATTTTAAAGTCGATGCTTTGAATATTTAATTAATAAAATCAAAATAATTCATTTGTTATTTGTTTGTGACATATAGCTACCCGATGCCCGTACTCGATTTGAATATATTTAATATATAATAAATAAAACCAATTCATTTGTTATTAACACAGACATCTGTAATCGGTGATTATATACATGTATGTGTATAAACATAAAGACCATATACGCATGAAGAATTATACATGTATATAGGAGATCGACGCGTCGTTTTAAAGTCACGTGCGTCATTGTGACACACATACACACACACAGAAATCCGCTATTATATATAGGGGATGTTGGAATTATGCGTAGTTTAAAAAATACATTTTACGACCTCTAATGAATCGTTCATGTTTGAGGGGATCGGCAGTGAATAGTGCTAAGCGGCATTTGTCACTTTTGGAGATATTAAGAAAAACAGTTTAGATGTAAATAAAACTAGGAGTAGCCCGAAATAGTACTGTCATCTTTTGAGAGAATGTGTAATTATTGGTGCTAATACAACGGGCGGACGCCAATGCGCCGCTCGAAAACGAACAGTTTGTGATTTAAAATAAGTACCGCAACCGCTCGATAGATGGACTAAATTTCAAGCTGACAGATTTTATTCGCGTATATATCTCAGTGGTTACGATAAATGATGATGGCATGATTACGGAAAATTAAGGAAACATCAAATGACAGATTTTATTCGCGTCCATCAGTAATTTATAACCTCAAATGTCAAAGTTGCGCGAAATAAGGTGACATGTACATCAGTTAGGTGGCTGTCACTTGACGTTTCCTTAATTTTCCTTAATCACGTAGTTCGTAATCACGTATCGTAACCACTGAGATATATACGCGAATACGAATACGCGAAATGGTCGGAATTTAATAACGAAACGGTTAGATTAGGTTAGTTTAGGGTTCTTAACACTTTACCGACCGCGTACGTGAACGTCGCGTCTCCAAATACATCCGACTTTGCTCGTCAATATACGATTATACTCCCTTTTTGCATCGAAATTTCAACAGAAAATAACAGGACAAATGAATGAAAAATGAATTGATGATAAAATGTATTAATTTTTTTGGTTTTCAAGAGATAGTGATCATTTTAAAACATCGTATTTTTTTGATATTAGCTTTTGTAAAATGATCTGATTCATTTTTTTTATTTTGCATAACTTATTAGTCCTTAGATAAAATTAATTTAAGTACTTTCAGTGGGGGGGGATGCCCCCCCCCTCCCGTTGGATCCGATTCTGGGTCAAAATTGATGATTCAATAATTATAAAAAAAATATATTAGATAAATTTTAAAATTTTAAGTCAAATACGTATTTAAATTATGATCAGTGAAAAAAAAATATTTTCGATTTTGTCAATCATATTTATGACTCGCGGGTCGCTTGTTGATCATCGCTTTATAAATAGACGCGATCGCGCATAGTTCGTTCGGAGTTATTTTTGTGAAGTATGTTTTTATTATTTGACTTTTGAAAGGTTGCTTTTTTTATTATGCGAAGATGATGAAGCATGAAATTTTCGACGATTTCAAAATCGTTTTTTTCGCTATAAATCCTATGTATAATAATATATTTTTTAGTATGCGGCCTGGAAATTTTTTTCATTGTTATTTTGAAGCCTTTGTGTTGGCGTTGCATGTTTTCATTTTGGATTTTTACGTGTTCGTATATATTTCATATGCCATTATTCGTAATATAACGGAAGGGGAATGAAAAAATAAGCACGTACTAGTTGTCGTGTCGTGTTGAAATCTGTGAGATTTAAATTTGAATTTTATTCTAATTTCGGAATATTGCATGTGGTTGTGCTTGCATATTTGATCGACAATTCCAAAAAATTACAACGTTATGAAAATGTGATTTTGATATATTAGTGAATATAGTAATCCCCCCCAATAACGTCTTCGGCGTCCCCCCTATAACGTATTTTTTTCAAATGCATTTAAATTTTTTCTCTATTTTTCAAATACAATTAAAGGAAAATGAAAATGTTTCATTTATTGATTTCCTAAATTCCCTCCTATAACTTCCAACCTATCTTGACGTTATAGGGGAGATTGTTGTAATTGAAATTTTCAAGGATAGATTGAATACAATTCTAATTTTTTTTTCCATAGTTTACGTTTAAAATGAAAGATCGTTATTTTTTTATATTCAAGTGTTTCGATGCGTTTTGTATGGCATGAATTCTATGCACGTACAAGTACCGCATAACGAACTTTTCAAGTGTTTTGACGCCATGAAACACTTTTACCCCCTGAAATTGAAATGCAGTCAGGTCCACTACAACGATCTTTATATGAGGGGCTCGGCAGTAAATAATGGTAAGCGACATTCGTCAATTTTGGAGATATCAAGAAAAACAGTTTATATACACTTAAATGCAAATATCACTAGGAGTAACCCGACAAAGCACTGTCATCTTTTGAGAATGTGAAATTATTCATTAAGTTCTGTAGTAAACGTACTAATTTTTGTATTATAAAAAAAAATACTCAATTTTATAATTTTGGCGTTTACCATTATTTACTGCTGAGCCCCTCATATAATAATTTCCGTCTGTGGTAACGCTTACAGCAAACTCCGTCACCATGGCAATGCTCATAGTAAACTTCGTTACCATGGCAACGTCTATACTGAATTCCGTTACCATGGTAACGCTAGATACGATAAAAGCAGATAAATACTTAATTTTAATTTTATTAACACGTTATAGGAGAACCTATTATAGTGCCAATAACAATATTTTCATGATTTTTTCTCGATTTTGTACTGTGGGACATTTGTATCGTTCGTTTTTCATCGAATAGTCGAAGAAGTTTATGAAAATTCGAATGGCGTGTTTCCTATGAAGGTTAAACGATTCTCAAACATCGAACGTAGATGTTGGTATAACAGGTGGTCGATGTTTTATATCTTTGGATTGGTCGCTCGCACTATGGTCGAAACTGTGTCGGTCTGTGGCCATTGAAATCTGAAAACCAGCGGTTTTAAAATCGATTTTTTTTAATAATTGAAAAATATGTTTATAAATTTTTGATCAATTTCGATTTGGAATTAAAGCACGATCGGTTGATATGAAGAACGGAGCGGGTCAAAAAAATATTTATAATTAGTTCATTTTTTCCAATAGAAAATATTATACTTCAACAAATTCGACAACGGTCAGCTCAATTATCCAACGATTGATGATCCGAAAAAAAAATACATTTGAACATTTTTTTCTAGGACAGTTTCTCACATAGACGTAACTAGGACAAAAAATTCAGAGTTTTTACTCAATTTCGGTCAATTTAACTCATTGAGTTCAAAGACCCTATACAGGTGTGTATTGTCAACACACAACGGTGTGGCATTTTGTACCTCGAATATTCTAACCCATTTATCATCATGAAATAATACCTTGTTAATTTTTTCACATTTATTATAATAAAAAGTCAATTTCCTCAGTCTGCCCCTGTCCAGAGCGATAACGCCATTTCCCGCGGGCTAATTTCGAAACCATTATGAATTTATTTATACTCAAATAATATCGGTATGCGAATGTGGAACGTTCGAGTTGGATTCGAACGTTTTCCAAAAGTGGATGCCTGAATGTGACTCATGACTTTTTGTCCAACTCATACTTTGCGGTGGGGTTTGCATTTGAATTCAAAATGCAAATCGTGTATGATCTTTTTGAATCGCGA
>JAOXNN020000029.1:4374260-4395538 GCA_028571205.2 Hydropsyche betteni | reverse complement strand
TGAAACTTATCAATTTTTAGCAAGTTTTTTGATAATACTATCATAAATTTTGCTACATGTTGATAGTAGATTAAGTAATTCTCAGCTATTGTGATTTTTTCTGCTAAATATGTTAAGCGATTTTTATATCAAGCTTTCTATAAACTTGATAAACAAGCTACTTTATTTTTTCTTGTGTGTGTTAAGTCGCATATTTTTTTATGTTGCAAAAAGTGCTCTATGAAATGAGTATATATTATGAATCAATATCGCACTAGCTGGGCATCATTTTTATTTGGCATGCTTCTGCCATTAGAGCTATTTTATATTGCTAATATTGTATATATTTATATTTAGTTTTTTGTTTTTTATTTTTTTTTACAACCTGCCTGCTTCACCTCATGCTGTGATTCTTGGAACATTACATATATTCAATTGATTGAAAATATAGACTGGTTTCTTATTTGGTTCCGGAAGAAAAGAAAAAACGCCAAAAGAAAAGTCTCCTAAAGAAAAACCAGTAAAAGAACCTAAGGAACCTAAAGAAAAAAAACAAAAAGAACCCAAATCTCCGAAATCCAAATCTAAAGTGGCCTTACTTGATTCTTCAAATGAAAGTGGTAATTTGGATAGCACTCTCGAGAAGAGTCCAGAAAAGGAAAAGAAAGGATCTTCCCAAAAACCTAGCTTCACTAAACCGTATGACTACATTGAATCGGATCCTAATCTCAGTCCGACAAGAAAACCTTTTATTCAAGGAGGTTTTAGTTATGAAAAAGATGCTAAAAAAGATGATTATCAAAGATCACCAGATGAACAACAGAGTCCAGGTACTAGAAAAGCGACTGGTCTCGCTTTTAATTATGCTCCCGGAGAAGATAAGAAATTGGCAGAAAGTGCTGAAAAACGAAAGACCTTAACTGATGATCCTGAATCTAGTCCGCAGAAGGACAAAGGGGGAGTTATCGTTCCACCTATCTTTGCTACGCCTCCCAAAAACGCTTCTTCTCTCCCAATTAACGATAGCAATCAAGCTTTCCTTGATGCTGAAAGAATGCATCATGAGCCTCAATCTGTATTTGTTCCAGTAGTCGGTGCGAAATCTGGAACTGAAGTACAACTGATGGTAGTGACGGCAAAATATGATCCAAAAACAAAGAAATTGGATTTGATCCACGGCGATGTAAGACACAGTGTCGGGGTAGTCAACAATGCAAATGGCCATATCGATACCGAATATGGAGTAATTGATCCTAAATCTGGTAATATTACTGTCACTGATCCTGCAACAAACAAAAAAGAAGTCAAACATGGATTTGTAGATACAAAGACAGGACACATAATTCTAAATTCTGGTGCAATTGATCCAAAGACAGGGGCTCAAGATAGTAGTCTTGGACAGCAATTTGTTATCGCAGGAAAGAATGATCCTATTTTGAAAATTGTCACTATTACAGCAAAACTAAATCCGAATACCAAGCAATTAAATACTGCTAATGGTAAAATGGATCACTCTTCAGGTATTCTTGATACAGACAGTGGTCAAATTGTGAGCAAATTTGGTCTCATCGATCCAAATAATGGTAAAGTTGTTTCAACTGATTACAAATCTGGCAAACAAGATGTTCGTCAGGGCCAAATTGATCGCAATACGGGACAAATTCTTCTTACTTCTAACGTAGTCGATCCTCAAACTGGAAAAATTGATAATTCTCTAGGACAGCAATTTATTATTGCAGGAGAACATGACAATATTGTTAATGTGTTATCTTTAATTGGAAGGGCAGATTCAATATCAAAAAAACCAGATCTCTCTACTAGTTATGTTGATAATTCAATTGGAATTCAACAAGCTTCTAATGGATTTATTCAAACTAAATATGGTCTGATCGATCCTAAGAGTGGTATTATTTTGTGTACCGACCCAAAATCTGCTAAACGAAATGTAAAGAAAGCCGAAATCGATCCGAAAAGCGGTTACATTTTTGTTAATGATTCTGTGCAAAATCCAAAAACTGGAAAATCCGATCCAAATCTGGCACAACAAATTATCATATCAAATGAAAATGATAAAGTTGTGAAAATAGTAACAATTACTGGAAAGTTTGACCCGAGAACACGTCAGATTGATTTGACTACAAGTGACGTAGAAGAAACTCCAGGAATTTTCCAAAAATCAAATGGATTTATATTTTCGAAATATGGTCTTATAGATCCACGAAGTGGACAAATTCATGTCACCGATCATAAAACTGGAATGAAAGAAGTAAAACAAGCTCAAGTCGATCCCAAAACCGGACACCTAGTTTTGACTGGAAGTGTAGTGGATCCAAAATCTGGTCAGAAAAATCCTATGTTAGGACAACAATTTATGATTGCTGGAGAAGACGATGTCGTCATAAAAATATTTACTATTACTGGAAAGTATGACCCTAAAACTAAACAAGTAGATTATTTGAATGGTAAGGTTGAAGCTACACCTGCTATTCTTAATAAGAAAACCCATCAAATAAGTTCAAAATATGGTCAAATTGATCCCAAAACTGGTCAAGTAACTACCATAGATCCAGCAACGGGTAAGGTTGAAACTAAAGCTGGACATGTTGATCCGAAAACAGGTCAAATCATTATCTCTTCAGGAGTTGTGGATCCCACTACTGGTAAAGTTGATCCTTCGTTGGGACAAAAAATGATAATTGGAGAGGAAAATGATGTATTGCTTAAAATCATTACCATCACAGTTAAAATTGATCCCAAAACAAAACAACCAGACCAGTCTACTATTATAGAAGAAATCACTCCAGCTATTCAACATTCAAATGGACACATATTAACAAAATATGGATTGATCGAACCGGAAACTGATCATATTATCGTAACAGATCCAAAATCGGGCAAGCAAGAATCTAAAAAATGTCAGATCGATCCTGTTACTGGACAGATTTCTATCACTCATGGAGTTATTGATCCTAAGACAGGAAAAACTGATTCTGCCCTTGCTCAGTATATGCTTGTATCAAATGAAAATCAACCTATTGTGCGTGTTACAAGTTCAATCACTAAAATTGATCCCAAGACAAAACAGACAGAACCTGTGAGCACTTTTGAAGGCTCTGGTATTTTAATCCCTGAAACTGGACAAGTCATATGCCAACAAGGAATTGTTGACGCAAATACTTCTGAAATCACAGTAACCGATCCAAAGTCTGGAAAACAAACCACAAAACAAGGAAAACTGGATGAAAACGGTCAAATAGTCATAAACTATTGCCTCGTTGATCCAAAAACTGGTAAGGAAGATCCAAATACTATTCAAATTCTACATGTCAGCACAGTTGAAACTCCTTCCAAAGTATCGTATGCATCTTCACCATCTCAAAGTCCATTGAAGCCACAGCCACCTATGTCAATACCAGTTGCTTCACCAATAGTACCAGCATCACCGACAAAACATTCTCCAGATAAACCTTCACAAATACCTAAACTGGTTGGTGCTGCTCCTCAAACAGAACAATCTGCGTTGACCACTGCTTCCAAAGAACCCGCTAAACCTAAAATCGTTAAGATCATGGTGATTATTACAAGAATTGATCCTAAAACGAAGAAACCAGATATGAATAGTTGTGAGATTGAACATTCTACTGGCGTACTTGATCCTGAGACCGGTCTTGTTGAAACCAAATATGGTGTTGTAAACTCGAAAACTGGTGAAGTTACAATGACCAATCCTTCAGGTCAGAAAATTAATAAAGAAGGTCATTTGGAATCTAAAACTGGACAAATCATTATCGATTCAGGAGTGATCGATCCGAAAACTGGTAAAATTGATCCCAACATCGGTCATATTATAAGTATTGCAACCCAAGACGATCCTGTCGTCAAAGTTACCACTATCACAGCAAAATTGGATCCTAATACAGGCAAGTTAGACACGGCTAATGGACAAATTGAACACTCCAAGGGTGTTGTCGATGTAGAAACTGGCCACATTTCAACTAAATATGGCTTGATTGACCCGACAAGTGGTGTATTGTTTGTTCCCGATTTGGCATCCAAAAAACAGGAAACTAAACCAGTGCATGTTGATGAAACCACTGGTCAACTTCTAATCACAGGTGCTATAGATCCTAAAACTGGAAAATCTGATCCAAATCTTGGACAGCTGATTTCCATCGGAAACATGATCGATCCAATTGTGGAATTGACATCAATCGTCGGAAAAGTAGATTCAAAGAAAGGTATAATCGATCCTAAAAATAGCCACATCGAAACATCTACTGGTCAGTTGAATCACGAAAACAATAAAATTGATACAAAATACGGCCAAATCGATCTTCTTAAAGGTACTATAACTTATATGGATCCAAAGAGCGGCAAGTTTGATTCTAAAGAAATTAAAGTCGATCCCGTTACTGGTCAAATTCTCATCAAGAGCGGCCAAATAAATCCCAAATCTGGAAAGCCAGATAAGGATATTGGAAGACTTATATCAATAAGAATAGTTCAGAGTAAAGTAGATCCCAACACTGGCAAATCAATTATTCCTCACGATTCTAAAAACATTAAAGTGGATCCTAAAACTAATCAAATTTGGACACCTGGTACAAAAGATAGTGTCACTGGTGAAATTGTATATTCGACAGGACTTATTGACCCTAAAACAGGATATGTCACAACAATTTACGGACATTTAGATCCAAAAACTGGTGTGGTTGTCAGACAGACTGACATCGATCCAAACGTCACTAAAATCGATCCTCAAACTGGACAGATATATTCAGCTACTGGTCAAACCGATGAAAATAATGAACCTTTATATTCCGCTTCCCAAATCGATCCAGCCACTGGCGAAATTTACACTAAAGTAGGCAAAATAGATCCTAGAACTGGTAGGCTGATAATCGTCAGAGTGTTTGTCATCACCCAAAAAGATAACAGCGGAAAAATAAAGGAAATCGATCCGAAAGATTGTTCAATCGACGAAAAGACTGGCCGTATATATAACGTTATATCAAAGACTGTTTACGTCTATCAAATGGTCGATCCAATCACCGGTGAAACGATCGAAGTAGATCCCGACGATCCGAGGTTGATGGGCGCTCGTACAACTATCACTCAAACCGTTTCTCTTTCCGGCAAGATAGACCCAGTTACAGGCAGAGTGAAAACGGAATACGGCGATATAGATCCCGACACGGGCGACATAGAACCAAGCACCGCCGTTCGAGATCCAGTCACCGGCCAATTGATCTTGCATTATTCCCAAATCGACCCGACGCACTTCGAAGACAAGAGCAAGAACTATGTGATCGAAAAAGAAACTCAAGACATTCCAGCCACGTTCGATATTCAGAAAATCAACACGACGAAGTTTTCCACTTTCGGGAAAGGCGACACCACCCCGCTGCGGCCGAGCTCCGACAACGAATCGAAAACGTACATAACCGAACAGATCAAGACGACGTCTTCTACCACTCCGACTTCCAAGATCCCCGTTTCGCAAAAGACCAAAGGCAAAGCGTTGAATGTGTCATCACCGGTCGTAGTGAAGACTACCACTAAACAAGTGTTGACCAAAAACGAAGACGGCGTCACGCACAATGTCGAGGAGGAAGTTGAGAATTTGGGGACTGGTGAAGTAACTTTCTCCACACAAACGAACAAGGTGTGTTTATTTTATTTTTTTATTTTCTTTTTGAAGATTAAATTAATTTGAATTGAAATTTATGTTTAATCAGATTCATACTAAATAAATATTTCATCCATCTAGATGAAATTATCTAATTTGATTTGTGTTGTTTTATAAATTTTCTTTGTGGTAGTATTTATACGATGAAGAGAATTCTGTAATGCATGCCTAATTTTGCGATAATTCAAATGCTATTTGGTAGTAATCAATCTATTATACCAGATTCGTCATATTTAGCGTGTATGTTTGTGCATGGACGATAGCCGTTTTAAGTTTGTTTGTTTTATTTTTCGTCTTTTTATTTTTGTTTGGTACAAAATGTATCAGGCCGAAAGCTTGGAACCTACTCTCGATACTACCGGAAAATCGCCGTATGTGACAGCGAGAGCTGTAACCACTCGCACGGCTACAACTCACGAAGACTTAGGAACTAACGCTAGAACGCAGCAGTTGGAAGAGAAAACTGTCGCTCATTCCATGACTTCATCGGCCACTCGTCAGGAACAAAGAGTGGTTACGCAAGAAGTCAAAACGACCGTTTTAACCGGAGATCAGGTACATTTTTCACCATTTTATTATATTCATTTAGTTCATGCAATTAATTTTTTACATATGATTAAATTCATTATTAACCGTTCGAATAATTTCGATTATAATTTTGAGCATTTTGCTTACCATTTTTTTTTCATTGTTTGCATGAAAACATATAACTTCAATGACGATTTATTTCATCGATCACATTAACATCATTTCTTTGATTATAATTAATTTTTTGTTATAATTTTTTTTTCTTAATCATCGCTCCTGTGATTACATTTAATGCTTCCTGCATATCCACTATTCATTCTGACGACGGCTGCATGTTTGGTTTGAAAACTTGAATGTGAACTAGTTCGCACGACGCGGTTCGGTCGGGTCTGCTAGTAGCGGTGATTCTGGAACGCCGATCGACTTTGACGACGATGGAACACAATACGAGAATTATCGGTCCAAATTTGGGGTAAGTCGCTGTTGGATTCTGCACTTTTAAGTTCACTTCTATTGTAAGTAAACGGTATGTATTCACTTATTTTGCACGAACGATGTATTATTATGAATTATGTGTTGTGTGCATAGTAATGTTGAATATTTGTAAATTTAGTTGTTTAATTAATATAACTTTTAATTGAAAAAATGTATTTGCATTGTATATTGAAGTTAACTCTTTGCATTCGACCACTGCCATATTTGCGCCCAACTAAATTTTTTTTCTAAATTGACCAATAATTAATTCACTTTCTAAAATCAAATGAAATATAAAATATTATATACATTCTTCGTTTATATACTGCATTTTCAATAATATACGACTATTATAATAAGAAAACATGCAATTTAGATTACGTAAGTTACGAAAATCTCAATCGATTTTATGGCACCACCTGTTTTCAAAACTGCTAGAGTGCAGAGTTTTAAATAAAAAAATTTCTTTCATCAAAACTTGTGATTGTATATTGAAATATTATAATTCGATTTTGATATTTTCATTATAAATAATTTCGGTGCATCATTTTCAGGATTCTGATGGAATAGTGAAAACAGAAAGTGTGGTGTATCAAGCTGGTGCTCATGGAACTGGCGAACCTCCGTTTGCCACTTTGCTCACGTCTGGAACGAGAATGGTGAAATACTTACCAAAAATATTATTCGTATCATTTCAAGGTATCGGAAATATCTAAACGTGTTGCGTTTGATTTCAGCTGGGAGCTGAAGGACACGACGATTCTCATCCTCAAGGAGAAATCGTTTCATCACAAACCATAAGCTCGAAGACCAGAACTGTTGAAACCATCACTGTGAGTTTTCTTTTTGATATATGATTTATACTGGTGTTACGTTCGATAATAATTTGTTGTGTATTTTCAGTACAAAACTGAGCGTGACGGAGTCGTCGAGACACGCGTCGAACAAAAAATAACAATTCAGTCAGACGGAGATCCAATCGATCACGATAGAGCTCTTGCCGAAGCTATTCAGGTTAATATTCGATTTAGAAATATCGTACAATTTTTCATTATTGTTTTTGATTGAAAAATCATTATTTTGTTAATTTTACAGGAGGCCACTGCCATGAATCCCGATATGACTGTCGAGAAGATTGAAATCCAACAACAGAGTCCGCAACAGTAGTTCTGTAAGTTTCATATGAAATTGGTGTTTTTATTTATATATTATGAATATGACGTTTGATCATTCTGTTTTTTATGTTTTTGCAGATGTTATATGCCTCTTGCGGAGGTATAATGTCTCGATGTGTTCACCGTGCGCAACTTCAATGTACAACCAAGCATATTTATTTCCTGTTGCGTGTATCATAATTTTCAGCTTATATCCGATCATTTGTTTGTTGATGGATGCATTTATATCATGAAAAGTCATCTATAATGATCGGTTTTGATTCGATCTTTTTCCAGAACGTTAAATGTAGCAGCATAATTTTTTTTTTATTAATTTTTAAATACCTTTTTCATGAATTATGTTATTTTTCGTATGTAATAATGTCCATTTATTGTTATTTTGTCCATTTATAATATTTAAGTTATGTTTTATTCAAGGTGACAAATTATATGCATATATCTCGAATAGTTATATAGAATATATATTTATATATATACAGCGACGTGAAAGATGAATAAATCACGAAGAAAATCAACGTTTTCCATAAAATGTATTGAATATTTGACAGAACAATGAATTTAAATATTTTTTTTCTGTTAGATTCATCTCTTGTTAGCTGTATATGACACGTTGAAACAAAGTCAAAAGAATTTCATGCAATCCTTCAATAAGATGGTATATCATAATTAGGTTATTGTAAATAAGTGACAAATTTTACGTAGAATTATGTAGAGTCTACTCACGGAAATTCCACGTCGAACTCGGACAACGTATCGTTTCTAAATCGAATCGTAAACGGGTTCGATGCAGGTTTTCTTTCGTTTTTGTCTATCGAGATCTTTAACAGAAAATATGACGTTCAATGGGGATCAATTTAGCATTTTCGTTTCGTTTAATTTCATACAGGACGTAAAATTCACAATAATTAAGCTTATACTTTGGAAACAATTTTGGAAAGTTCATTGATGACTTTCTTAATTAGATCGATCGGTGTTCTAAATGGACGTACGCACGTAATCATATATTGACTACATTATTCACCGATTTTTTCATTTAATTTGCATTGCGAGTTTGTTATGATCGAAAAAATTGCAAATACGCCATTCGTAACGTATAATAAATGTTTGTGCCATCGTTTCTTTGTCGCACTTTTGAATAATCTACGTTCGTGCGTGCGTCCAGCTTGAGCTAAAGCATAAAATAGACGCATCAGCTTTCTTTCAAATAATTAGTGTTTGTTATAGAAAAAAAGGTATATTAAAATAGTTAATATGTGTGCAGAGAAATTGGATATATATACTGTATTTAGTTTTCAATTATATATAATATATATTCAATGTTGACGCTGCCGCTTAAAAAAGCATTATTTTCTACGACAATTCAACATGGCAGCTTTCTATTTGAATAATTGACTGATCGAAATGAAATTTTTTTAACAATTGTTGATTCTGATTGCGAATTCTAAAAGTCGACGCTTCGGCGAACTTCACATAAATATATATATTACGGTTAGAAAAGTATGTCTATAAACTTTTCGTTCTAATTGCATTCGGCACGTTCAATAATTGCAGTTACGTTCAAATGTTGTATTTCGAGACAGCGCGCCGTTTAGTGACGCTATAAATCTGATGGTGGCGGGTTAGCGATACCTTTTTAGAATATGTCACGTTCGGCGTGTTTGTCTGTTGATACGTATTTATAATTAATTTAGGTTTACAAGATACAATCTATTTACTTGAGAGAGCCTAGCTTTTTTATTTTTTACTATAAGAACTTTATATAAGTAATAACAAAAATTATGAAAGTAATATATTTCTTCAATGATATTTTTATCTTCTATTTAGCTTTTCTATTTTTTATTATTATCTTTATTTTACATTGACATTAAGTGTTGTTCTTTTTTATATTTTGTAGCTGTCTTTGTTTCTATGTGAATAAATTTAATATTTACAAATGCAAATTCAAAATAAAGAGAAATGAAATATAAGTGCTTTTTCATTTTTTTTTTTTAATAAGTTGTCAGCTTGCTATCATGACCTATTTATATCAATCGATGAAAATAAATGTTTAAATTAAAAAAAATACTAAAAACTTTTGATTTTGTTTATTTCCTATATCTGATGAAGGGAAGATCACCGTCCCTTCTGTTATATGCACTTCCTATTCCAGCCTAACTTTGTTAATTTTATAATTTTTTTCACGAAATATAAAAATAAAAGACAATTTTTAAAAACTAAATATATTTCAAGAGGTAAAACAACAATTTTTCTACTTATGACTATTTATTACATAGTGTAAAATAATAATATAAAACTTTCAAAAATTTTAAATTATCAATTATTATAAAACTTTAATAAGTATGACATAAATATTTTGGTTTATCTTATAAACATAGAGAAATTTATTTGCTATTTATATTGAGTTGCAAATTTTCTGATGAAAAAGCAACCTTTTATCTGATTCTTATTGTTTTTTTCCGTTTATCTTGCCGAACTTATTTCTTGGTATTCGATCAAAGAAAAGTAAACCGGCTGCACGCTCTACAGTTTCTGGAGGAACCTGAAAATAATTATAAATTGTAATCGGAAAATCAACAAATCGATGATAATTGTGTTATAATTGTTACATGATATCAAGTGAATTACTTGAAGAGGAGTTTGAATATTGAAAACCCTTGTTAAGTCATTTCTAGTTGAAATTATTCAATTACAATTGTTTATTGATCAAATCATTTGTTACTTAACTTTGGAATGAAATAATAAAGGCATTGTGTTGGTTTTATTATGTAAAAAAAGTTATAATCACATGAAATGAGGTGAGTGGAGTGTTCTCGGGTATAACTTGGTTCGGCATACAGTAACATTCCAAATCTAACTGTCCATTAGTTTCGCAAACAACTACTTTATAAAAATGAGTCGGAACTGCAACAGAATTGGCACCGATGACTTGATACTTCACGTACATTTTGCCATCAGCATCTTTTCTTGATTAGAACATAATAAAACATTAATATTGAAATAATCGTATGATAAAAGGCAAAATATTGATATATACTTTGGTATGTATAAAGGTCCGGTACAACAGTACACATTAGCATACGTATTAGTCAATTTTCTAACATATTTCTCGAGTTTGTTCCATGCATCTCGATTAAAGCCTTTTCCAACCTGAAACAAAACGAGTATTCAGTTTCAATTAGTCAAAAAAAGCAATTTATAACAAAACAAACATTGAAATAAACACTTGTTAAAATACTAAACTAATAATAACCTGTGGGGCCATGTTGCTCAAAAAAAAAGTTTGATCGACATGTTTTTGAGCTAAACGATGGTTTCCTGCAGCGGCTAAATGCCCTCGATCGAATCCCGATCCTTTATAATCCTTATTATCAGATCTGCAATGAAAAAACGTTGAAAATGGTAACCAAACGATTCGATTAATATCCGTAAATACCTAAAAAACGAATGCACGCTTTCGTCGGGAGTAAATTCACATTTAGACCTATCGACTTTGTCATTAGATTTCACGGATTCTTTCGTAAGATGTTCGAACGTCCAATGAGCTACGCGGTTTCTACGATCGTACGACAAAACATAATCGTCGAACGATCTGATATTGTCAAGACTAGGAAAACCGAATTTCATTATTTGAGATACCTTAAAAATTGAAAAGTATATTGAAAATCGTTAATATGAACGATGATTTTATAATGAAAATGAAAGTACTCTAGAAGGTCCGGTGGCTATCGATTCCGGAGCAGAAAACGGAGTTGCCGCAGACACCGATTCGAAGATCGAAAACTTTTCAGCTATTTTTGGATGGTTGTTGTTGAATATACTTTCTATTATTGCTTTGTCTGCGTTGAGGACGTTTTGTAATTTGTCTTTCATTCTTGTACGTTCAGTATTTGAGCCTATTAAATAGCTGCCGAGCGCAACGCTTCCTAATGTTGCACATTGTAAAGTGAAACGTCGCATTGTCATTGTTCTGAAATTATAATAATAAAGATATGAGTTTAGTTAAATTTTTTAAATTAATTTAAAAAGTTTATTTACAATTAATAGTAATTTGGATATAGTGTTATATTTATCTGTTTATGTTAAATTTATTTAGATTGAAAATTGATATTTAACTAGTGGATAAAATAAATGGTTCATGTTGATTTTACTTTTTTAGGTTAGTTTATAAAAGTATGTAAATTTATTAGAAAATATGTAAAAAATAACGTAGAAATATTAAGAATGAATATTTTCGAAGGGGTATTTTGATAAAATTAAATAATATTGTAGTTACCTGAACGTAAGTATTTCATAACACTAACAGCAACTGCTGAAAAGCAATGTGACAGTTGCGATCATTTTTAACAATGAGATTTACGACCATAGCTAAAAATATATATTGATAATATTTGAAAATTATATTTTAAGTTTATACATATTTTATTATACTTATTAAAAATTCAGCATAAGTACGTGTTTATAATAGTTTTCTTTTTCAATAAAATTTTATGAAAAAAAAAAAAATAACTGATGTATTAAGTAAAATAATTTTGGCAAAAAAAACAATATTAATTTTATTGTTAATTAATCACTTAATTTTTAATATGTGTCAATAAATGAAAATAAATATTTTAGTGCCATCTATTTACATATGCCCAAAATAATTTCAATGAGTGTTTTTCAAATAAGTTTGTGTCTTGATGTTGCTTTCAAAATTTTAAATCAATTAATTTAAAAAAAATTGAAATCGTTTAACATGAAATCGCTTAATATAAAAAAAATCGGTTGACAAGAAATAACACTGTCCTGATACCATTTCGTTTCACTTGAAATTCTTTTAATACGAAAAAATATTTGGATCCCTTCAGTTTTGTGTTTAATGTTTTCCCTTGTATGTACATATATTAAAAATAATTTTATTCATGTTATTTAAATAAAATGATTTTAAATTTTGATCCTTTTTTACAATAAAATAATTAATAACAATAGTAAACGCGCATGTTTATGATTATTTAAAAAAAAAAAAAAATACATTGTTGCATCAGACTGATAAATATTAAATTTCACAGCCAAGTATTTTTCATGGCTAGCTAGTAAATGTACAAAAAAAATCGGTAACGAATCTATTCCCAATTTTTACCAAACCTTTTTCATAAATACTTACAATTAGATTAAAAATTTTATTATAAAAATTGTTGAAATTGTATTTCGTTCAGTTGCGATCGTGCCTATTACGTTATTATTACTTATTAATTATTTAGTTATTACTTATTACTTATTCAGTTGTGAATGTGTCGTACTATATCAACATATCGATTGGACCTACAAATCAATGTATATTGAAGCCAAAATAGCAATTCTTACAAGATTTCTTCAAACTTTCATCACCCCTGATCCTTAAGCCCGACCAATATTTGGACTTTCGCATTGACACGCAAATTTCATGTCCAAAATTCGAAACGACCCTGACTGACGACGTATCGGAAGATTTCGCGATTGTTCACTTTTATTCGCGTGGTAAATTCCCCAGACGTTGCATAAAAACGGCTAAAAAACACACATACACACAAAATGCATTTGGATCCGTGTGAACTCTCCGTGGGAGCAAATAATGGAAAACCTCAATCGAGTCTGAGACGTGGACTAGGCCGAACGCGTTTTTTTACAAAGTGAGTCCGATTCGGCTTTTCTTTTACCATTTTGCGGAAATTGGTCGAACGCCGTTGACGGTAATCTGTCACGGTTCGGTAATGCATGTGTGATTTGGGGAAGATCGAAAATCGGTGTGGATACCTTGACGTGTTTGTAGAAATGTTCACTATTGGAAATTATCGCATGGAACCGTAACAGGAAGGTAATAAAGTCGTCAAGCGCCGTTGACAGTAATCGGTTACGTTTCGGTAATGGCACGTGTGATTTGGGGAAGATCGAAGATCGGTGTTGATACCTTGACGTGTTTGTAGAAATGTTTACTATTGGAAATTGTCGCATGGAACCGTAACAGGAAGGTAATAAAGTCGTCAAGCGCCGTTGACGGTAGTCGGTTTACGTTTCGGTAATGGCACGTGTGATTTGGGGAAGATCGAAGATCGGTGTGGATTCCTTGACGTGTTTGTAGAAATTTTTACTATTGGAAATTATCGCATGGAACCGTAACAGGAAGGTAATAATGTCGTCAAGCGCCGTTGACGGTAGTCGGTTTACGTTTCGGTAATAGCACGTGTGATTTGGGGAAGATCGAAGATCGGTGTGGATACCTTGACGTGTTTGTAGAAATGTTGAATATTGAAAATTGTCATATGGAATCGCAACAGGAAGATAATCAAGTCGTCAAACACCGTTGACGGTAATCGGTAATGGCACGTGGATATGAGGAAGATCAAATATTAGTTTGGGTACATTGACGGGTTTGAAGAAATATTGAATATTGAAAATTGCCATAAAACGGTAATAGGAAGGTAATAAAAACTTTAGGTGCCAATTTCCATTGTTGAAAATCCTCAGTCACGGTTTGTAAATGGCACGTGTGATTTGGAATAATCGAACATCAGTTAGTGTACCTCGATGTGTTTATAGAAATATTCACTATTGATAATTGTCGTACGGCACACTAACGGGAAGGTAATAAAGTTTTCAGGTTCCAATTTCCATCGTTAAAGGTTGAAAGTTTTTGGTTTCGATTTGAAAATATAATAGTACATGGGATTAAAGATCATTAAAAATTAGTTTAGAAATGAAGAAAAATAAATTAATTTTCATTAACAAATACCAATTTATCACGAATACGATTAAATTAATATGGACCACATTCGTCAGGGTTAATTTTTTTTACAGATAAACTATTTGGGCAAACTAACGTTTTGAAAAATATGAAATTTGACATTTCGGTCATCGGTCGTAATTTTTGATTACAAGTAGTTAGTAGTAGTTATTAAACATGTTTAATTTTAAAAATTACATCTTGTAGTCGGCCGAGTTTCCCCCGAGTGCGAAAAATCGCTAAAAAATCAACGGAAAACATAAGTTTCTTCGTCAAAGAAACTATACATATAAATAATAATGCGATTAGAACGTAGATTTTCATACGAGACCGACACGTGGGAAATGTTCCCCATAACAATGCATGGGAACGAAGCGCGGAACAATCGCGCTGATAATATTCGATATTTTATGGTAAAAGTCCTTCTCAATGATTATCGCCAGCACAAGCGTGTGTATGTACATGTTCAGGAAGTGGAAGAGACATTTTTTCCCCCATATAATTGGAAAGACATTAATTCCCGTTTTGCCGAGATCTGTTTTGAGGTCGAGTTATCTTTTTGATGCGACTCAATCTTACTATTTTTTTTCTGGATGTTACCATAAAAAATAATCAATATAATATAGTTCTAGTTTTAGTGTAGTTCTTTTGAAACTGTTTTTCATTTTTTGTTGATTTTTTCAGTTGATTGGGTGTGATAATTGAAATTCGAATAGTAGATTATTCGGTATTCGGATATTTTGACTTGATTGTATTGTTATTTATTTTGTGTGAGCTTATTATCAATTCGTGATTGGATGCGTTACTTTCGAATTAATTTCTCTTTTTGTTTTATTGTTTTTTACAGTCGATTGGATGTGATAATTGAAATTCGAATAGTGCATTATTCGAAGAACGGGTATTTTGATTAGATTTTATTGTTATTTATTTGATGTGAATTTATCATCAACCCGTAATTGAATGGGATTCTTTTGAATCAATTTATATTTTTCACCATTCGTTTTGTTATATTTCGTAATAGAATGGTAATAGTTGAACTTCTTATAGTAATTGTTCGATGTTCAAATTTTTTGACCAGACATTATTGTTTTTTTTTTTTAATTTATCGTTAATCTATTATTGGATAAAGTTATTTGGATTCAATTTCTCCTTTTTAGATTTCCTTGTAAGTAAAGGACAGTGATGGGTCCTCGTTAAAAGTGAGTTCTGGTCCATGGGAGTTCTAGACCATGGACTTTCTGGTTCATGGGGGTTCTGGACTATCCGAAAAAAAAAAAATTAAAACCGGGTGATCCAGAACCCCCATGATCTAGAACTCCCATGGTTCAGAACTCCCATGGTTCAGAACTCCCATTGGTCCAGAATCCGTTACTTTCCTCTACCCTTGTGGATTAGTGAGAGTTGAAATTATTCTTATTAAAGTTATTATTATTATTATTAAAGTATTCAATTTTCGTTTATTTGAACTATATCTTATTGTTATTTTATAATATTAGTTATCTATCCTTAAAACACTACCCACGCATATATCCATTTTAATACATTAAAGACCAATTGATAACTAATAAACAATGTTTATTGTTATAAAGACGTGATAAATATTTCTTTAAAGATCATATCGTTAAAAAATCGCCATAGTGTCCTTGCCAAGTTTGATATTTTCATCTGGCAATCAAAAACAAAAATTAATTTTTATAAAAAAATCATAATACAGGATTGTGTTATATACAAACGACGCATTGTATTCAAAACTCCAACTATTCTCATCAAGTCATTCCTGTTATGTACAAGAAACTGATATGCAAACATTAATTAACCCATTCAGACATAAACTTTTTTTTACACAATGAACATATACACGATGTCGAGTTCCGATTCATACAAACGCAAAAAAAAGTACAAACGATTCGACGTTTAAAAGTTCATATCCATCACTGAAAATTTGGACATGTTTTTTTCACGTACATTCAGAATACCGTTTTTCAGATCCGCATTCGTTCGAATTCACAATTTCGTGTGAGAATCTCGATTGAGCGGTCAAAACCATAGCGTGTTAATTGTATACTTAACCTCTTGTTTTCGGGTTTTCCCACGTCGGGCTCGGATTATGAAACGTTGTCAAATTTTTTCTCAATATCTCGACGTGCATAATTTACTAATTGTTGACGCAAATTAACTATAACTGGTCCAGTGTGAAGCTTTGCCCAATCCTTTGTCCGCAATTGGCCATTGGTCGGCGTCCGTTGGCCATTGGCGAAAATATTGGGAAATGAAAATTGTATCATAATTTTGATGTGATGATATAATGGGAAATGAGTTCTTATGTTTTTTTTTTGTCCATTTTTTTAGCAGATAACAAAATGAAGACTGCACCGTTCTTGATACTTCTGTTTAACGTAATTTATTTGAAAGCTGAGGGAAATAATAATCAAACTAAAAGGCAAATCCATTATGTAGCAAGAAGACAAGATCCACTCAGGTTTGACAAATAGATTCATATATAAAATTGTTTTGTTTGATTTTTGTGTTTTTGGGTAATTATTTTAAGGTATATATTATAATATACCTAAACCATTCCAAAAAAACGTCAAAATAAACTCCCTCTTGCAATAACATCATCAAACTCATTCTTATAACCGAAAACGTCCTAACATCATTCAAATTACCATCTTCACCCCTTACTTAAATACAACTTAACTCTCATCCTTATATACCTATATGAAAAAATGTGTATATGTTAGGTTACGTTTGAGCTTTTTTATCGAAAGTAGTATAAGTACATTTTTGCTAAAAATATTTAATATAAATTTTGATACTTTTGAATATAAAAAGATGATATATATACCTAACCAAATTTCGATATATCTTTAAATTGGTATCCCTAAGTGTTAGAATGCCTAGAATTTTGTTTTTTTATCTTAACTTAGTCTAACACGTTGGGGATAGGTTTATTCAAGTAAGTCTAATATTTTTAGGAGCATCTCTAAATTTCTTTTTTCTGAAAATTGAGTTATACCACTTTCAAAAAAGGCTCAAATGCGCAAGGCCAGATTTAGATGAAAAGAGGCCCTAAGCTATTTCACTTGTGAGGCCCTTCCGCCTTCCATGTACAATTTTTCGAAACACATAATGAAATACTTCAATAACAGCTCATTGTCAATTAAAGTGTTCAAATTTTCAATATGTACATATTTTTAAGCATAAAATTTGATTACCAACTTAATACACCTAGGATGGAAACTTCTTCAGATCTCGTGGCTTCAGCTTTAGATATTATCTAGCACTGCATATGCGTATTATCATTGCGCAAAGTCATTTTTACTTTATACTAAGTATGAATTCAAAATTTCCAGCAGAGGACCAGTACTGTTCCCTAGCGACCCAACTCCTCCACCCAGTAACCCACTGATAGTAACCTCCCGTCCCTTATCCGAGCAAATTAGCCGCCGCGGCTTGATTTTGACCACGAAATCTCCATACTGGAGCCAGCAGGACAACGAAATAGCCCTGGACGACTACGAGGACCCTCCCCAGAGTCCTTACAGGTACTTACAGCCACAGTTGGCCACGCGGAGGACCAACTCGAGCCAGCATCCTTACGCTGCCGTGGCCAGCAAGCTGAAGCAGCTGCTGAGGACCAAGGACAACAGGGGCTACAACTCGTACGAGGTGAGGAATCGTAGAAATTTAATTACGCCGGAACTATTCGGGAGTCCGCGACCGAGCTATTTACATGCGGAATTCTGCTGCGGAAGCGGGAAATTCAATTTGGCGAACAATTCGCGCCTGTGTCCGTCCCAGGCGGGGGACACTTGAAATTTTGCGTCGGTTTGTGTTTGCGGTGGGTTTTTTTTATGGTGTTTGCCTGTTGAAAAATTAATCGATGGTTAGTTTTAGTGGGACGTTTGAAATTGTGTAGTCGTTGGTGCGTTTGTTTGGGTCGAGATGAATTCGATGGTATGGGCTGTTTTTTTTTTTAAGTCTTATATGGGGTTCTAAAATTAACGCAAGATTTGAATTCGCCGCCATTTGCGCAGTAAATTTTTGGCAACTAAACTAAACCAAACTATTAGATTATATAACAATTTCTTCTTAACAAACAAAAAAAACTAAACAAATAATTAAGAATTAATAAAAACTTGTTTAATTACGATTGTTACAAATGGAATTATTCCACTTTCTTCAAAAAAAAAAAATTTTTGAGACGACATTGTATGTTCAACTACAATAATTTTGATATTATAAAATTATGAGGATATTTTACACAATTGACGGTGTTATTTTGAATATAAAAAGGTAACGTCTATTCGAAATATTAAATATTATTTTTTTTTCGAAAATGAACTTATATCAATTTAAAAAAATAGGTTCATTCGGTGTTTTTATTGATGTGTATATTTTTTATTCACTATATATAAACTTTACTATGATATTAATAAAGTTTTACTTTTATTGAATATAATTAATTATTTTTAAATTTCAGCAACATACTGTTCTACCGCCAATATATACAGCTTTGAGTAATTATGCCAAGTCAAAAGTGTTGAAAGGCAATAGCAAATATAATAAGCCTAAACCAATTCCGTCGAAGAATTCCAAGAAGATCAAAATCATAAAAAATGATGGGGACGATGATGAATATTACAACGACAATTATGGAAATGTGAGTGTCTTGAAATAAATTAAAAATCAGCACTGTTTACGGTATAGATTTTACAAATTGAAAAAAATAATAATCACGATTTTGTTTTTGATTTGTCAAAAACATATGTTGTAAATTAATAAATCTATTTGAAAATTCCAATGTTTGAAAAAGTGTGGTCGATGGGATTGTTAATCATAAGTGAGTTTTATGTCGATCCTTTTTGTCATTTTCATATTATATATATTTTTATATTGTTATATAACAGAGATACATTTTAATTTTGAATTAATAGAATGGTCTTATTGAAATGAAAAACTATGCACTAGAGATGCGTTTTTTATATAATTTTTCGCAAAAGGTAAAAAAATGTTCTGTCATAGAAAAAGTTCGGGAAAGGCTGCACTTAACCTTTTTTGAACTGATTCCTTTTTATATATTTAAAATATTAATAAATAAAAAATTGTGGATGGCATAATAAGTTATCGATTTTTTTTGATGAAAAGTAACTGACAATGAGTTTGTTAAATCGTATTTTTTTTTCAATTAAATTATTTTTTTTTTGGAAAAAACATTGAGTATATACATTATTTATACATTTCACATTAATTTATCACAAATTATGAATCTTATAGTCAATTTTAATCATTTCATCTATAAAAAAACAGTGGAAATCGTCCAACACGAAAACTCACCCTATTCTTACCATTTTGTTCGTTTTCGATTCTTTGTTCCTCAATAACTTTTTTGATTTTGCAATATGAAAAATCAGTTAGCAAAAAAAAAATACCAAGAGCTCGACAAAATATTATGACGTTTCTTTAAAAAAATAAATAAATAAAAAATATAGTAAACCCTCCTGTAACGTCGAGATAGGTTCGACATTATAGGGGGAATTTAGGGAAATCAATAAATGAAACATTTTCATTTTTCTTTTTTTTTTGGAATTTTTTCACATTTAAAACGAATCGCCTAGGCATTCCGTATGCCCCCTGGAAAGCAGGACCTTCGCGATTGCTTAGTTAAAATTAAATGTAGAGTTCTCAGTAAACGAAAGGCCAGGCGCCCACAGGCGGCTAGCCGCGGCGCGATCCACAATAGAACACACCGCTTTAGGTTGGAGTGCGCCCATATGGTTTATGGGCGCACTACAACCCAAAACAATACGTTCCATCACAAATCGCGCCGCAACCAATCGCCTATGGGCGCCTGGCATAAATGTGGCGTTCGCAATTTCGCCTAGTGTTGCTGGTACCCAACTAAGCCGACTCAAGAAGCTGGCATAGAGTGGGGTGCATGTAATAGGCGGGATGGTGGGCCTCCCCTTCGAAATATTTAAAACGAATTAAAAAAAAGACGTTATAGGGGGGGTCGTTGTAGGGGGAGTTTGCCGTATTTCAGTCCCTTCACATTCATGTCAAACATTTTCCTATGCAAACTTGCAACTAAACTGAAAACTTTCATAAATTTTTCCACAGGAAGCGAAACAATACGCGTTCTCGTACTCGGTAAAGGACCACCAAACAGGAGACGACTTCTCCCACTCCCAACGGCAAAGCGGCTCGGCCACGAACGGCGAGTACAGAGTCAAACTACCGGACGGTAGGCTGCAAATAGTGTCATACACGGCAGACAACGGAGGCTACAAAGCGGACGTCAGATACGAAGGGGACGACGAGGCCAACCAGCCCGAGAACGACCGACCGGGCGCGCTGGGCAGGATAGTGGTGCCCAGCAAGGAGGAGGCCGACTACGACGACTACTACTACTACGACGACCAACCGAGGGAGGTGCTGATAACCAGCAAGCCCGCCTACCTGCACACGACCCCTTCTCCGCTGCAGGGGCAGGGTCTGGAGCAGGGTTCGGAGCACGTGCGCGGCTATGGGGACGTTCGTTTCGTGGTCTCGACGACGCCCGCCGGTCCTTATGGTGTTGGCGACCGCAATTTAAAGGGCGGTCAGGTGAGATACACGACCGTAGCGCCGATAGCGTACACCGCCGGACCGCTGCGCGTCGTTAACTATTTCGAATACGAAAAGTGAAGAGGGG
>JAOXNN020000029.1:4349699-4374160 GCA_028571205.2 Hydropsyche betteni | reverse complement strand
AATGAACTGGTTTTATTTATTAAATATTAAATATATTCAAATCGAGTACGGGCATCGAGTAGCCTATATGTCACAAACAAATAACAAATGAATTATTTTGATTTTTTTAATTAAATATTAAAAATTCAAATCGGGTACAGGCATCGACTTTAAAATAAACACGTACACATCCCGATGTTATTAACATCGGGCCTATATACTAGTAAGTTATATTAGGCAATGCAAGAAGCGGATGACCATGAATCTATAATTGACCATCTCTCAGAAAAACTTAAAAAATAAGGTTTCTAAAAATGGTAATTTTTCGGAAAGAGTGCGATCAATAGGCTATAATTTACAGTTTATCAATCGCTACCTTTCCGAAAAATTACCATTTTAAAAAACCTTAATTTTTACGTTTTTCTTTCAGATGATCAATCATATAATATTTATGAACAACAACTGGTGACCTTATTACAGTTTGATCAGCAGGTCGAAAAGCGATGCATTACCTTACTTGAAATTTTTTGAAAATTGTGCGCTAACGTCGGTGTGCACCAGCGTCGTGTGCGCTGGAGTTATGTGCGTCAAGGTGATTTGAGCAAACGTCTGGAAACCGTTACTAGTTAAGGATAATGATAGTCCGAAAATTGAACTTTTATGACTAAAAATTCAAAGTAAGTACTCTTCCAGTAAATAATCATCAAAAATAGTTTTTTTTTAAATTTGAAATTAAATTAATATATTTTATGATTTATAAAAGCTTATGTAAGTATTCAATAGAGAGAAAAACACACATTTTTTTATTCAAGCATTAATATGAATACATACGCGCGGTGACGGCTGACAGCTCGTCCATTTATGTATAGCGCTTGATCGTGTTCGTAACCGGTTCAGCGCTGATCAATTTTTCCCTTAAAAATTGATTATCTCGACCGGAAGCAACCAAAATGGTGAGTTATTTCCGATTTTAAAATTTGCATTATATCTGTTAACTATAATTTCTGCACTTTGCTCTTGATCCACGTGTATCAAACATAACCTTATTCTCGTTAGACGTGATGAAATTTGCATAATATTGTACTTACTCTACTTTCGCTGTCGTTTGTGTCACTATATTACTGTTTTGAACGTTTTCAGGCGGCATTAACTTCTGGAAAGGACATTGAAAAGCCAACGGCTGAGGCTTCTTTGATCCATCATATCAGGATCACCCTCACATCTCGCAATGTGAGATCACTGGAAAAGGTCTGCACTGGCCTCGTCGCTAACGCGAAGAAACAAAAACTACGCGTCAAGGTATATACATGATATTGATATTAACACTTTGATGGCCGACGACAACCATGTGTTGTCTAAGCCGTACCTAAAAGCAGGTGACCGGTGACAACCAGGTGTGGTCATGGTGCGCTAATCACGATCACACCAAGGTATCATCCGGTAATACGACACACTAACCTCGTTTTCATCAAGTATTTTCGATTGATGGCACATCCAATGTAAGTTCTTATTTATCAATCAAATTTTAGAGAACTTAAACTTCTTTTTTCTAATGACTAAATTAAAATAATTAAAAAAAAATTTACGTTGTAGTATACATATAATATTCATTTTACAAGATCGACATACATTGAATATTTATGCGACTAAGAAGACTGCGTTTCGTAGTTGGAACTCATGGCTCATAAAATAAGGTACTCTCGATATTTGTCGAAAATTGATCCATATGAGTAATATATGGTTAGCATGCAAATTTTTTTTCAAAAAGATCGTTTCGTCGCCCACCTATTTATACAAAAATAAATATTCTGAAATCTTTCACAACGATTTAGTTAAATATTTATGATGTTTTTTTTCTGTTGGGGTAGGACCTACTCCGACGAATACATATGAAAAATCTGTTTTGTATATAATTGTGTTGGTTCTCAGGTCAATCTGACTCGGTAAAACACATTTTTCTGGAATGCTGTATTGCCATAAATTAGTCACGTTACATTAGCATCTTCAAACTCGTCAGTGCCGAAGTTATAATTTATTGCCCTCATGCATGCCCTATTGTCTTCATCCACACGTGTTCATCTTTCGTTTCGTCAAGGGAACAAAAATCTTGCTACGACCCTTATCGTATTTTGACCAGATTGGGGCGGGACACCAGTATCCAGATGGCTGGGCGAACTCTTTGATCTAAACTCATTCGTCGTATTTCGATATTTGGTTCTTGTGATGCATAAATTTGCCGATGCTGAAAAAATGGTTTCAAATTCAGCTTGATGTAGTCTAAATAAGGCTGAATTTGAAACCATTTTTTGCGCCTCTTCGAAGTACGAACGTGTGAATATTTTTTCAAAAAATGTCTTCACCGCCTCCCTCTTGGAAAAATAAACAATATCAATCCATCCACTAAATGATTATGTCAAACATAAGTTCAATATTATATAATATGAAAGAAATCTTTTTTCTCGTTTATATTTTGAACACATTCAGAAACGTTTTCAGTTGCATTCTGATTGCGAAATAGTGCGAACCTAGATATTGATCTGGTGAATTCTTGGTCTTTGGATTTAACCAAGGTATTTTTTTTAATTAAATTTAAAAAAAACACATGATATTTAAACAAGTTTTTGTGCTTATTTTGTTTTTTAACCCATCAAATAGAATGGATCAAAACGAATTTGGTGATAATTTGGAGGATGAGTACGCTGATAGTTGGTCCGATATTCCTAGCGATGTCGAAGATAGTGATGGAGAAACTCGAGGAGATATCAGCGACGAAGAAAGTTCGCCTGATCCATTTCAACCAAGAACAAAACGTCGAATTTTTCAACTGTCTAGTAGCAGTGACACATCTTATTCTGACGAAGGCGATGAATATGATGAAGAAGAAGGCGATGAAGAGGATGACGAAGAGGAGGATGATGAAATTAATTGGTCGACTATCGACCCCCAAAGGAAAAATGAAGCTTTTCAAGGGTCAACGGGTCCTCAAATAAGTCCCGAGAAGAAAAATATTGAAGATGTGGTAAATTCTTTTATCGGCGAAGATCTTCTTCAACATATAGTTATCGAAACCAATAGATATAAAAGCCAGAATTATCAACAATACAAGTCTCCTAAAAAAACAAGAAAGTGGGTTGACGTAACAGTGGCTGAATTGAAAAAATGGTTCGCATTGATAATCATCATGGGATTGGTGCGCAAAGCGCGAATAAATGATTATTGGTCGAAAAATCCCCTAATCGAAACCCCAATTTTTTCAAAAACCATGCCCCGAAATAGATTCCGTCAAATTTTACAGTATCTCCATTTCAACGATAACGATAATATACCACCGAATTCCGACAGATTATTCAAAGTGCAATTTCTAATCGATTATTTTACAAAAAAGTTTCGTGAAAATTTTTATCCCGGCCAAAATATATCTCTTGACGAAGGAATGATACCATGGCGAGGACGCCTAAATTTCAAAGTATATAATCCAAAAAAGATTGCCAAATATGGCATCCTCGTCAGAATGGTATGTGATGCTGTCACGGGGTATATTTTTGGTTTTATATTGTATTCGGGATCTGGGAAGAAATTGAACGAAACAGTGTTAGATTTATTACAAAACAATTTCGGAAAGTGGCACCATGTGTATATGGACAATTTATATAATAGTGTAGACTTAGCCAAAACTTTATTTAAAAAAAAAATTAGAATGTGTGGAACACTTAGAGTAAATAGAGGCATACCAGATATTTTGAAAACAATTCGATTAGAAAAGTTGGAGACCACCTTTGCACGATGTGGCCAAATATTGGTACAGATATATAAAACTAATAAGAAAAGAGATGTGCGAATGATCACTTCAATCCACAATGCAGATATGGTTCTTACGGGTAAAAAAGACCGTAAAACTGGAAATCCTATTTTCAAACCGAAAAGCATAATTGATTACAACAGGTTTATGAAAGGAGTCGATCGGGCCGATCAATTTCTGAGCTATTATGCCATCTACAGAAAATCTCAAAAATGGACCAAAAAAGTGGCGTTCTATTTGTTCAATTGCGCCTTTTTTAACTCTTTTAGAGTATATGAACAAGTAAACAGAGGTTCGATTCGCAAGGTGAAGTTTCATGACTTTTTACTTGGCGTGGCGAAGCTGTGGATTTCAGCAGAAAATTTTGACTTTCCTTCGACATCAGATGCTACTCGTTCTGTTCCGGATCAAAGATTATCTGGTGATATTTCAAAACACCAGCTTGTGAAAATATCACAAACCCAAAAAAAACTTCGAAGAAGGTGTCGTGTTTGTTATATAAATAAAATTAGAAAAACTACATTATTTTGGTGCAAATTCTGTGAAGTACCTCTGCACTATGGTGACTGCTTTACGAAATTTCACACAAAAAAAGATCTTTGATGTATAATATTTAGGTTTAGTAAAAACAGTTTTTTTTTTAATTTTTCGTTGTTTATATATAATAAAATAAAAATAAATTATGTTTATTATTTTTTTATTGTAATTTTAGTAGATATAGGATTTTATTTATTTTGATTTTCATTATAAACTTGTAGTTGTACTTGTATGTTATTTTATAATAACTTTTCAAAATAAATTCTAAATCTGATTATGCGTTTTATTTTGTCGATAATTGTCAAGGTAATATTATACAATTTTCAAATGTTACGATGTCTAAATATTGGCTAAAAATATTTTTTTCTTTTACAAAGACGAGCCCATAAAGAGCATAAAACTGTCACGCTACGTTTATTTATGGGAACACAAAAAGTCTTACATATGTAAAAAATCTTTGTGTGTATATATAGTATTTCGTATTGAGATTGTCATTCATAGATTTCAAGAAAAATATTTGCTTGATTTTACATAAAAGAAATTTGTTTTTTTTTTGAATACCCGCCATTTCATTAGTACAGAGCCACCTGCAGACACGATTTAGAACTATTTTTTTTACTGTTTCACGTATGTTGAATATATTTATGAATTTTAATATAGTTTTTTTTAACTAATTCTTAAAAACAATTGCCGGCCTCCAGGCATAATCACCTGTAATTTGGCCCGGCCACCATAGTGTTAACATTATGTATATTTGAATATTATCAGTTTTGTCTCATTTTCATTGTGATTTCCAGGGCCCAGTAAGAATGCCTACAAAGATTTTGAGAATCACCACCCGTAAGACTCCTTGCGGTGAAGGTTCAAAGACGTGGGATCGTTTCCAGATGCGTATCCATAAACGAGTGATTGATCTCCAATCACCGTCGGAAATCGTTAAACAGATCACCACGATCAATCTCGAACCTGGGGTAGAAGTCGAAGTGACCATCGCCGATAATTGAGCTTTGCCTGCCAGCAAAATGCGTGAATTTTTCTAATTCATTGCAAAATAAATTTTGAAAAAAATAGTAAAAAATCCATCTTTTATTTCATTCAACGATTCCTTAATCTAATAATCAACACTTCTTTCGCTATTTACTCATGATTAATTGATATTAGTTACCATCAAAAGAAAATATCTTTTATTAATCAGGAAAATAGAAGTTTAGAATTTCTCTGTTACAAAGTCATGGTCAATTTTGGTGATGTTATACACTAAAACTTACAAGTTTTGTTAATTAATTATAAAGACAATTTTAAAGTATTTTCACTTTTTAAATCATCTAAAAATTGTTGAATTTAATGATAGAATATAATTTTTTTTCAATTGCAAGAATTTGGTAAAAGGAAAACTATGAATATCTAACACTTATTTGTAGAATGAAACGATTAAAAAGTCAAACTGAACTTTCAAATCACCCAACTAAATAAACTGCCACTAAAATGTTAAAAATCTATCGACAATATGAAAGCATATTTTTTGATAAATTAAAATATTTGTATTTATAACATAAAACATCAACAAACTTCTTTTTTTCTGTGGAAATGTCGTACTTGACCCGATATTTAAAGTAGAAACGAATAGAAAAGTATCATAATTAATCACACCAGTCTAATACAAAGGATAAATGACAAATATGAGTAAAATAAAAAAGTAAAATGTTTTTATTTAATGTTTATTAACAGTAATGTACATTTTTATATAAAAACTATACAAAAATAAGTCACCATGGCATAACAGGTTTCCCCAAATCGCCATGATGATAAAACAAATATTGTCATTTTATCAGTACGCCCATGTTGCATCTGATATAAACGATCAATTTGTTGACGTTAATGTCAAACAACTCCAACCGTTCGTCAAGCAATTAAATCTCAACGATCTTCGATTAATGTTATGAGGAAACTTTTAAATAAATCATGTTTTCATAATATCTCTAATAAATGAATTTGCGCAAATGCGATTCACATAATTTTCAGTCAATCCCAAATTTTTGCTTCAGTTTTCTTTTAGATCTCATACATAAGTTCTTCAAATTTTGGATGTAGATAAACGAATCATTTGAGTCCACGAAGTATCAGTCGTGAACCACTATCGAGTGCTGATAAATTCCCATGTGTGGTTTTTCAATATTTGCATATGACGTCCATCTGTCTAAGATGATGTAGGTCCAAGGAAAAATACTATTTTTCGTACAGGATTCCAAGATACGTGCTGTACGATCTGGCACTTCTACCGGAAAACGCTTACCGTTCTCCCCTTCAATGTAGCCTCGACAGTACTTTCGGTGAAAAAAAATTAGAATCGTCGATTTCAACGAAATTGTTTTAAGTTTACTATCAATATCGTCATATTTATCTTTTATCTATCGTCATATCATCTTTTTATATACACCGGCTTCAGCTATTCGTTATAGGGATCCTCGCAGCTTTAGATATATGTATAAAGATGGAAATATGTCGTATTCCGAGATGATTCTGTGAGAAAAATCAATTCTCACCCATAGGTTTCTTGGTTTTTGCTTAATGGGCAAATCATAAGACTACCAATTCTGAAGTTAATCTCAGACAAAGTGTGAAGTATTCTAGAATTCTGAAATGAAGGTATACCTGACGTCTAAAAACATTTCATCAAAAAACCTCCGACAGTTGTTTTTTATAATATTACGCTCGTCGACGATTAATAAAAAACACTATAACTTGTGATAATATTCCAGAATTCTACACATTCCAAAAATATAATCAAGGAATTGATTATAGATGAAATTGATGAAGTCTTTGTATGAGAATTGATTTTTCTCACAAAGTCATCCCCAAATACAACAGATTTTAATCCTTATATATATATATAATACTGTGATGATCCTAAATGAATGACCCATGAAGCCGATGTGTATAAAAAAGATGTTATTGATTGGTGTAATTTAATGCAAAATGAATGTGCACAACGGTTAGATAATAACTATGAAGGGATCGGTATTGATAATAATTTTGATAATTATCATAAAAATTGGCAAATCTAAATTTTTTCACCAAAAATATTACTGAAACCCCATTAACGAAGGCCAACAGGGTCTTTAGTGGCATTGAAAGAGAGCGGTAAGTGTTTTTTGGTAAAATACCATTCAGATACATATCATGTGTAAAACGTGTTTCACATTGTCTCGGATGAATGTTATTTGCGAATATTCAAAGAATAGGACTTGGGGACTTATCAGTACTCGATAACACAAGGGGCATGAGCAATTCTTCATGGAACCGAACCAAGTGTTTCGTTTATAGACACCCAAAATATGAAGGATTTATGAATATGAATTCAAAGATTACTAAAGCGATGATTTGAAACCGACTGAGAATTGCTAGAATCATAATTGTCCGAATTCATGTATCGGGAACATTATGAAAAAACATGATTTATTGAAAAGTTCCCTTATATTAATCGAAAATCGTTAACATTTAATTGTTTGATTTATTTGACCTTATTGTCAATGAATTGATAGTTTTTTTTCATACGCAACTTGGACATACTCAACGGCGGATTTACTTACAGGCAAAAGAGGCTCTTGCCTCAGGCCTTATGATTTTTGATGAACTATTATAGTTTATCCATTATCAATCTAATAGGCATTGTTAAAGTTGAATGTTTTGCTGAAGAAAAAGACTTCTGTTTTTAAAAGAGCAAATTTAATTTTCTGAAATAGATCATTTGACCTTTATTTCGTTTTTATATTATGCATTACTATTATAAATTAGTAATAAACGAAAGTAAATCCAATTTTAATATTTGTAATATGAGGAGGGTGTTGGTTTGAACTTGGTCTTGTATATTTTTATATACAGTAAAAAATAAAAGTCGCTTCGGGCTTTTAGCAAAGTAAATCCGCCCCTGGACAAACTGATTGTTAATGTCTGAGTGTTGATTATATTCTAGTATTGATAACTATATATGTTTAGAATGATGAAATGAATGTAGTTAGAATGTGTGCGTGATTGTAGTTTTTTTTCCATTTTTATTTTAATGCAAATATATAAAGATTAAAATCTGTTGTATTTCAATTGCGCAATACTACGAAAAATTATCACAAGTTTCGGTGTTTTTTTAATATTCATCAACCAAGACGCCATAGTAACACAAAATAGTTATCGGAAGTTCCCTGAAACAATGTTTTTTAGACACCAGATACCTTCATCACGGATTCTTTGAATAGTTGAGGTTTCGTCTGAGATGATCGTTGAACTTGGCAGGGTCACTACCCTCGCGGTATCATCGTCGTCTTCCTGGCATCGTGAAACGAAACAATATGTGAATAATGCAATGCTACAAGGATATTTCGATAATACTGTTAACTGTTACCTTAAATAGAAAGTCTCTTTGTGTCGTAGGCACGTGGTTTTCGATCGGATGCAAAACTGGAAAAGGAAGTGCGTAGAGCATACAAGTAACTTGTGAATGCCGTTTTGCCATTTATCATGTTCTAGTATTTTCGGATTTAATATACATTTTTTTTTTTATAAATCCGCATAATCTTGATTATAATGTAATTAAAAATAGTTGTCTTAAGTTTTAAATAGTTTTTCTTTATTTATATGCTTCTAATGGTGATCAGACGTTTGCCCAAATGACGCCAGCGCAAAATTTTCAAAATATTCAAATCATAGTGGGAAACGTTTAACACGAAACTGAAAGTATCGAAATGTGTTTTTTATGTGTTTCAAAATGTGTTTACAAAACATGAAATTCTTTTGACATAAAAATACATTTTGGTGCTTTCAGTTTCGTGTTAAACGTTTTTCACTATGATTTGAATATTTTGTAAATTTCGAAAAATTTTCATTTTTACTTTTTTTTGACATTTTTACGAGCTAATTATTTTTTTAAATACATTTGAAAAAAAAAATAGAATTTAAATGCATTTGAAAAAAAATGACGTTATAGGGGGGATTGCTGTATAGCTACCAACTACTTCCACCAAATTTATTATAATTCATTCAATAGCAGTAAATTCCTAGCGTGAAATTTTATTTTTGAAAATAAAATGATTTGATAAAATGATACTATGATTTGAGCCTTCAACGAACTCACACATTTTCTGAATATGTAAATGGATGAATATTTGCATTATACATTGTTTTTCACACATTTTCAAGATTTTTTCTGTTAATTTCTGTAATAATCTTTCTAGAAAGTTACAAAAAAAGTACCTTTCCGAACCTCACGTTCAATAATGAATATGTTCATTACGAAATTGACTCAACTTAACCCACGGTCGTAAGTCAGGCTTTTTTCGTTCCAGCGGAACGTTAGACTATGAAACACTGATTAGTTTCTCGACAAATACCACTGCTGTTGAAAAACCATTGTGTTGTTGTTTTGCCGAGTAAAAAGACTTCCTTCTGTAACAGTTCAGTAATTTACCGGCAAGTTTTTAACGTTCCTGGTAAATAAAAAAAAATTTTTTGCGTTTCGAATATTTTTGAAAAGTGTTGTTTTTTCAGAAAATAATTTTTGGAAACGTCAGTTTTTTTTGGAAAAATATTCTCGGTTTTACGGTTTTTTCGGCTTCTTGTTACTTTTTTCGGTTTTCCCGTTTTTTTTTTTCAATATTTAATTTACCCGTAAATAGAAAATTCGAAATTTCGTAATTTCGTAATTTACGGAAATTTCAGCTAACAAAAAAATATAGTAATTATTTATTATATGTAACTAGTATTATGTATAGTATTACATATATAATAGTATTATGATAACGATCTCATATTTATATAAAATTGTTGAATATTATACGATTCACTGGGCAGTAACAGCGTATCAAGCAGCGAATCGAGATTGTTCTGAAATGCGAAAATTATTGCTGATATTACTTCTGAACATAATAATAAATGACACTTGTGGTTGGAAAAATAAAAACAATAATTACTCTACTAATAATACTAATAAGTTTAATTTACAAACCGCCATCATTAAAGGATTCGTGAGTATTTTTATTATTTATGAATCATTTGATATAGCACCATAATGTTTGTTCAATTATACTAGGGACCATATTATACTTCGACAGTATCTATAGATAAATGTAAATCCGACATGAAAGAGGATTCCAAAAATGAACCATTAGTAAATATGAGCGTAAAAAAAATTTCAAGAACAGAAGAACGATATGAAGGATTTGTTAAATTTTTTAACGATTTACAAGTGGAAGGGGTAACTGCTAGAATTTTAAACATATTTAATAACAAAATAAAGCGTATTTTATTAAAAAAAAAAAAAAAAATTAGATGAAGGTGGAATATCGCAAATGGGTTGATGGAGGTTTTAAAACTGATACTAAGAAAAATTTCAGAGATGCTTGCAACAATATGGCGGTATCTATATTGATAAAAGCTTATTATAACCCTGATGAAAATTGCCGTATTAAAAAGGTTAAGTACAAAATTTGAAGATAATTTGTATCATTATTTATCATTAAAAATTTAGTTCCACCTAATGAATTAATATTTCAAAATTTTTAGGGAATTTATAAAATTAATTCATTAAATGCCGATCAAATTATGCATCATGTATTTAAATCATATCATTACGGCAGATACTTGATGATTATAGACGGTTATTCAAAAATTGGCAGTTTCGCATGTTATCAAACGATTTGTGATATAAAACCGTTAAGAACTCTAAATAAACAGAAAAAAAATAAAAGAAAAATGTGAATACTAATGAATAGTAATTAGTAAATGTGAATACTGTGAGCTCGTTTTAAATAATTCTAATTTAATACCGAACAAAGTATTCTTTAAATGTTGTAATATAAGCGAATGTATATCCTACGGCGAAACCTTTATGAAGTGAGTATATTTTTCGTGTAGTGACAATTAATATAAAATAAAACACAATTATTCAACAGAACATATAATTTTAATTAATCATACAATTTATGCATTTTTATGATGGTTTAATTATAAATATAATTTTTAATAACTTTCAAATTTCATTAATTATAAAACATCACAACCGAACCATACATTATAAAATTGTATGCGTAAATAACGGTAAGCCATGAAGGCGTTGAAAAATTCTTCCTTTCATAATATCGACTATATCTACGTCTACATAGCCATTTTAATACTTATTTTCAAAGGAAAACATCACAAACATAAAAAGCTAACGCAAAACAAAATGAATCTCTTAACATCATAATTGTGGTTATATTGATTTTGTATTTCAAACAACATTGAATATATAGGAAAAATAAATATGACGATTAGCCAGATCTAGAATCTATTAAAAATATTGTGACCGTCACACTACACTCATGCGTTAAAATCAAATTCATGTCCATCATTTTTAATTTTGTCTATATTAGGGGTCTTTAAAATTTCGTCCTTAATTAACAAAAAAATTTCATATTGAATAGATAACGTTCTTCAAAAAAGTAAACACTATATTATACAATGAGGAAATATTATATTTTCTGTACAGATTAAATAATAATTAAGTAAATAATAATAGATTGTAAATATTGGTATATTTATTAAATACTTCATTTGTAGATCACAATTCAATGTACATGTATAATCAGTTATAAAACAAGGACCCGAAGATCAAAAAACCCCGATCTATACTTTTCTACATAAAAAAAGCTAACGGGACAAGTCTCTCGTTGATATTAGTGCTCGAGACAATCAAAGCTATTTATGACTACTAAAAAAACAATACGTCATATGAATATTAATCTAGGGAATGATTAAGCGTCCTACGCTTGCAAATTTAATGAAACACCGAGCATCGTAACCTATAAGATTCATTCGTCAATCAGCAACATTTCCATTCATATCTAAACAACGTTCTATAAAAAAGTAATCAAATATATTGCATTTAACATAATTTAATTTAGGCACTTATTGAATTAGTAACCTATTGAATCGGAAATACACCAATGTTGCTGCTCACAATTCACAAATCTTCTCATACCAATGCAAATAATTCATGAGTTTTGTTTTACATGACGTGTATGTTACGCTGTTTGCGTAATTGCTTCATCCATGAACGAACCAAAAATCTTGCTTTGTCTTTGAAATTTGACAATATCTGGTGGTATGTAAGTGCATCATTTAATGTCTTCTGACAAATATGACAGTTTATGTGCCTCACAATAGTGATGGTGAACTTTTTTTTTCAATTTTCAAATATTTTTTACTAAGCACCAGACATACCAAGGAAATTTTAATGCCTTTCATAAGTATGTCATAAGACATGTCGACTGCCATATTTGACAGATGTTAAATGATGCGCCAAAACAACCAGATGTTGTTAAATTTCATAGGCAATGAATAAATAATATTAAATTTCTTTACATCAAACAAGAACGAAGCGATTACACAAATATAACATAACATATAAGTTTATTTATTTTTTGTTCATGTATTGTAATTTAAGACATGTTTCGTTATCGAAACCTCATTTTTTGGTGTAAAAAAATTGGATGAACGTTCACAATTTATGATTATGAGAAAAATATGTAAAGATTTCAGTAAACAATTCATTTTTTAGAAATTGACCAAGCAAAAAGGCTTTATATATGAAAACATAATAAATTAATGTACAAAAATAAAAATCAATATGCAAATCATGTCAAAATAAAAAAATAAAGTTTGCTTATTATTAAAAAGGAAGACTTTTTATCGGAGAAAATATCAGAAATAAATATCAGCCACGAAAAGGCAAATTTAAATTTTGACCCCTTACCGCAAATAATTCATTTCAATTGATTAGTTTTCAATGTATATTCTAGTATCAATTATTTTCAAACACTTTATGCAAAAAATTATATTATTTATTTTGATTAAAAGTAAAGGTTAAGCGGTAAGGAATTATTGACTAAATCATTTTTCGAGGTTAAACATACCGAACATCGGCATGTTATAGAAAGTTCACATTCAATTATGTTATTGTCTCAAAACACTAGCAAAAATAAATAATACTATATTCATATATATTTGTAAACAATAATAATAGGCCTTTTTACATTATGTGTATATTTGAGCCGTAATCAAATTCATAAACTAATTGGAAAATTTAGATTAGAATAAACATTTGTTTTACATGACGAGCGATAAAAACTCACTAAAATATTCATTTTATTCTTAAATAACGCAATGCTTCAAGCATCGTTCTAGCTAACTTACACAAGGCAAATATAATTTAAATTCACTAATAATATTAAGTGAATCAATGAATAAATTCAACGACGTTATATGAATTTCACAGAATACCAAATATCTAAAATGCAGTAAAGGTATTTTTTAAGCATTCGTAAAGATTAAATCCCATTTGACGATATATAAAAATAGTGAATTATAAAGTGATTATTTTCATTTTAACATAAAAACTGAAAGATTTCAACAATTTTCAATCGTAGCAAAATTTTAAGATGCACTCAAATATTAGTTTACTTTTAGGAAGCCAATTGATATAAAAAAGGCATACATTTTCAGTGAAAACAAAAATTACATTTAACAATTACGTTATACACATCAATTAGAATTGAAAGGCATGCATATGTCGTCAAATATGAAAATTCTCTAATATCACAATCGTAAAGAAAGCAAGAAGTGAAATTACGTCAGGCCTGCGTGTTAATGCTTGATCACAAACGACAAAATAAAAAAATATTGACGTATCTCTTATCACTAGTACATTATAAAGTAGTTTCAGATAATGTAACCATTTAACACTATTTTTAATATAACATTTCATTCCCAATATAATATACGGTGACGCAATTGTAATGTGAATAATCATATATATAAAAATGGCCAAAACTTGTAAGTAATCACCGACCAGTGTTGATTAGTTTGTTCTCATAAATTCGGCAATTTATATATCGTATGTAATACTTAGAGTCAATTTTATGGTAACAGAGGAGGATTGAGTTTACTAAACTCAAAGGAAGAATTGACAATGGTTAAATGTTGAGAAGCTGCCATTTCACAGCCTGAAAGAAAAATTTTAAAGATCAATCTTATTGTTGACCGGAAACGTTGTATTATATTTTTAAGTATTTTATTACCAATAAGCAAGTATTAACAGTCACCAAAGATGATCTAATTGAATATTGTTAAATCCAGGAGATCTTCTCGTTTCCCAATATTTACCATTATATTCCCAGTGCTCATCACCGTTTTCATTTATAGACTTGCTGCAATAAGTTGAAAATTTCACGAATTAAATAATATTCGTATCAAAATACAAAAATACATAACTAGAATCGTTACCTAAACCACTTTGGAGTGTATTGAATACCTTCTTCTTCCATTTTTTTCCTTCGGTCTCTTTGAGCTTGTTCTAATTTAAGTTTTAAAGTTTCAGCAGCTTCAACATTTCCTTCTTCTAATGCTCTCTGATCGGGTCTAAAAACGAGACAAAACAATTAACGCGTCAGTTTTTCATAAACAATATTTATCAAAAATGTATCAAACCTAAATCTTGTATCAGTACACGGCAATATTTTGGCCAATTCCCCATCCAATTCATTAAGTTCCATTGCAAAATTCGTGAAGCCATAATACAATTCAAAATCTTCTGGCATTGTTCCTATATATAAAAATGTATTAAGATTCTTAAAAATAAAAATAAGCTCATAGATATTATCAAATCGAATATAAATATTAATTAATTAATATACCTGGACGCCAAATGCATTTTGCAGCTGGAGGATGGCCACTAAACAACGCTTCAGACCAGCGTCCGAACAATTTACGTACCACTTTACCATCTAATGTCGATATATTACCGTGGACTTCGTGACGTTTTGCAGACCAATAACTCGCCTGCAAAATGATAATATAAAAAAAATTGTATTTACGAACAAACGTATCAAATACTTCCAAACAAAATCTCACTTTGACAAAGGTAAGTTTGCATATTAACGATTCATTGGTTATTTTCAATTCTCCGTATTGATCAACCCAGCGTTGTCCTCCGAACAAGTTATGTACGCATGTGGTCACCTAAATAAGTCACGTAAAAAATTATTACGCCGTAATTCATAACTAAAATTGTAATGTAAATATTCAAACCTTATTCCATTGATAATTATCGTTGGTTGTCATAAGAGTTAAATGAACAGTGCTTGCTGGTTGGAACTCCATAGATTTTCCCCAAAATTTAGTACGTATTCGTGCTTCTTGACGAAATTGAAATGTTTTAGATTCCGCATAGCACGTACTAATTGGAGGATGATGCGATACCTGAAATTATTTGATAGTTTTTATATTTTGAGATAAACATAAATAAAATAAACAACAGGAAAATCAACACACTTGTTCAGCTAAGAAACGAAAGCCTCTATCTTCTCTCATGCATTCATAAGTTTCTCCAAGCAAAGGATTGAAAGGTTTGCTAGCTGCACGATGTCGCGACGAACCATAAGCAGATACGGCAAAAGCGGCAACCAAAGTCATCCGTTCGACAGGATCAGGTGCAGACGCTGCTAATTCTAACAATTCACTGTATTCTAACTCTTCACAAAGACGCTGCAATGAAAATCGTTTTCAAAAACGCAATATAAATAAACACATGTATATAATTTCAAACAAACCTGCAACATATTGAGTGGTTCGTTGATCGTAACGGGCATGGAAACTTGACTGAGATCTTTCCCGATATTTTTGCATAAGAGATTCCATAAGCTCAAGCCTTCTGTGTCGGGACGAGTGGCAGGTAGTCGTGTTCTACGTCCCGTCAAACCCTGTCCTCCGGCGCTCGGTACTGTAATCGACAAAGAGGATTGAATGTATAAAAATTTAATTTTGTAAATCGATACAAGTATACAAGCTAACAACTGAGATCTGTTGGGGGTTCTGAGTTGTCCGAGCTGACTGAACCTTCTTCGCTAGTCAAACTACCCGCTTCCGACGATGTGTCGCCCTCGAGTTCGATAACGCCACTCTACAAATCAATAATATTATGCATAATACTGTAAATATTAATTAAATCAATGTGCGATAGTAAAACCAACTGCGATTTCTCCGGCCTCAGTTTGTCCGTCAAGTGAAAGAAGATCTTCAGCGTCGAAAAACTCCGAAGCAGAAACGCACGATGAGCTGTAACTATGCGACGTATGAAAAGGACGCGCTGCCGCCTGAAAATAAAAGAAATATCATTACAAACAAAATGAAGTTGTTAAAGAAAATTATATGAATTGCTATATACTATTTCAGATGCTGGACCAGCGGACGAAATTTCTGCAATGTCAGACGCGTCGTGAATTCTTGCCAAGCGGCTCTTCAGCTCTGCAAGTTCGGAGGGTGAACCAACTAAATAAATCAGTAGTGTTGAACAATCACTAAAATCTCTACTTTCTACACATGCATAATACGACAACAAAAATAATATTGAATGCAAAAATATGTGCGAAAACAACAATATGATACAAACATCAATAGCAGATATGTACAAAAAATAAAAATAAATAACACAATCCTCTAAAAGTTAAAGAGTTTCTGAGAAAAATTAGATTAATCCATCAAATATAAAATATACAAAATTTTAGATAAAAGCAAAAGTGTTATTATATCAAATTGGACACAAAAAATCGAAAAAATACACATTAAAATTAATCAAAAAAATGTTGTAAGATCAAAACATGCTTATTCAAAAAAAGCATAATTATCTTATATCAATTTGCCGAATAATCAAAAATGAACATGCATTGAATATTTGAAAAATAAATATGAATTATACCACATAAACTATGACAATCAATACTTTCAAATGAATTATTTAATCGTTTTTAACTTCATATACTTTGTTTACTTTTTTTTTGATAATTGAAATAATACCTGAATTTTGTTGCAGGGCTGAATTGAGATTTGAACGCAACGTAGCCACCATGGCATTATTAGTGGCTGATGCAGTTTGAGGGTTCGCTCCCGAACCAGCAGGTTCCATATCTATGATAACCTTCAAGCGATCTCTCTCCGTTGCGAGCGTCGATAAAATATTTTTCAGCGTTGCAGTTACTAAAATAATCAATTATAATGAATATTGAAAAAAAATGATTTAGACATATATATTATTAGTCCATGTATATTTGACTCAATCCAACTCAAACTAATCATATCTAATCCAACTTAATTCCCTACAGTTTGTATTTATGAATAATCCAAATATACATGGACTGTGTCATAGTCCAGGTATATTTGACCCAATCCAATCTTACTTAATCCAACCCAAAACTTCGATCGAAATAAATGAAGTTGCCGAAAAACCCTAACTAAACCTAACCTTATTTAACCTTACTCAACCCCCACGATGATTATTTATGATCGATCCAAATATACACGAACTGAAATATACTTGGACTATGATATAAACAATGAAAAAGATTTAATCTTACTGTCTTTGGCAAGAATTGTGAAGTCCTCTCGAGTGTGTTGATCAGGTGTAATACCCACAGGTCCTGATGAGCCGACCAGATGTTCTGGTCCGGGGAGAGATTGAGGACGAGCGGCTGCTAAAACAAAAAATGTTTCAGTGGGTAAACTAGATGACTAGAAATTTCGAAATGGCACACGTGGGAATACAGCAACTCCGAAAAGGTAAAACAAAAAATATTGGCAATGAAAAGTTAGTACAAATAGATATTGATAAAAAAATAATAATACCAACATTTTATTTGGAAAAAAATGCCTTTAGCAATTCAAATATCAAATTTTAGATAATATATCAAAATATTTATTTGTGTGATTGTTGGAAAAAAAGAAAAATTTCCAAATCTTGGCAAATTCGAAAAAGAAAGGATGTGAAAACTCACTACTTTGTAGCGATTATTTGTACAGTGAACCTCTTTTATACAAAAAAGTAGATTTCAACAAATTCGAAAATGACAAAAAAAATTGTAATTGAAAAAACTCAAGACAAAGAAATTGACTGAACAACATCGGAATTCTTCAAATGAGTTTCACTGTAAATTACTCCATCATTTTGCAATTAAAATGGGAGCCAAAAAACTATGAAGAAAATATGTTTGGAAAAAAACTAAACACTACAAAAAAATTTATACAATATATTATAAATACATATGATTATTCTAAATGCGAAGGCCTATGTTGAATTATTATTTACTTGAATATAAGGAAATGTAACTAATCGAAACGAAAAATAAAAAAAAAACAAAGAAATAAAGTTAAGAGGGTTGTGCAAAAGTAATATTGTGCCTTACGGAGAAGAGTAGATGCCATATATGTAGAAAGAAAGACTGGAAGAAAATAAATAAGACAAAGTACATAGTCAATTAAATGCGTATTTTCCTTGTGAAAAACTTCAAATTTTTTCAATATATGTGCATGGTGCTGCATTTCATTTTTAAACTAACTTTATTGTATTGTCAAAATACACATAAATAAGTAAACATTAACGTTAAACTTACTTAAAGGAAGTGACGCTGAAGGAGCGGCTAACGAGTGCGCTGACGCAGACAAAGTGCCTTGAGGGGATGGTGGTGCACCCAAAGAGAGAGACTGCGAATTATCAACGAAATGCAAACTTTAGTGAAGTAACTAATACAAAATCATCAACGAATCTTTCAAGTTTCGATAAGTTTAATATCAAAATTGATTTATGAATATAAAATTATGTCGAAAGTTGTTTAATAAGACTCACCGTCAAGCTGAGGGCACCCTGCGGTTCAGTGTCAACTCTTAGGCCAGAGGCTCCGAGATCTACAGAGCCTCCTTTGGAAGATCCCGATTTCTTTTTACGTAAACCAAACTTTTTACGATCCTTTTTGACATTAGGCGAGGAACCTTCTAAATTAATCTGTCCATATTGAAAAAAAATAAAGATTTTACTATACTCAATAAAAAAAATAATATTGTTAAAACAAAAAATATCATTAAAAAAACCTACATCACCATCTTGAGAACCACCAGCAGCTTCTAAAATGGCTAGCAACTGCGTTAATTGTTGCAACGTCAATTGAGCTTGTCCTAATTCTTTTGCAGCACCTTCTAAAGAAATTCCAGAATCTAAAACGATAAATTTCTATGATATCTATATAACGTATAAAAATAATACAAAATCATCAAAATAAAAACCGATTATCCAAGAAGCTAAACGTCCCCCTTGAGCAGCGGCAACTAAAGATCCTCTCGGACGAGCCGAATTGGCGCTCTCCCGATCTTGTCCTATTCCTATAGCCATAGAAAAATATTAGTTTGTGTGTAGAACGTTCACGTGAAAGAAATGAATTCTAGATCAAGACAGGCATCTAGATAAAATAAATTAATATGCAGCCTCAGTGAATCGTTCATAATTCGATACTGCATGCTGTTTCAGTGATGATTTCGTTGTGAATGCATAGAAAATGCTGATCATGCATAATTGAAATTGTGATGGTTGATTATATACATTCGGAAAATATGAACTTTGAATAATAATTCATACATTTATGCACAAATAATGATTGTCATGCATACTTTAAAATGCATACTGTACTAATCGGACCTCTTTACACCTCTGCAATGTATAAACACATTAATTCATTTAATTAATCAGTTTTACGAATCATTGGGGCGGTACATGCTAATATTCGATACACATATCGTGCGGATATGTTGAGAATATTTTGCAATGGGATGTATGGGATAATGCTGTGCTTAAAAATAAAATAAAAAACTACAAACACTACTTAACCGTTAAGAAACCAACTTTGCCGTCTGACATCTTCTTCCTGTACGGTTTGAATGATAGCTGGTTCTCGATGGCCAAATGTTAGAAAATGTTGACGATAAAGTCTGCAAAAAAAAAAATGTAAAAGTTTAAAATCGAAAAAAGTTTTTTAAAGCAAAACGGTAATTTTGATAACGATAGAAATGAGGAACCATGCAACTGTAGTTGACTCTCTCAGAATACGTAAAAATTAATGTTTTTATCAACGATATTCTTTCAGAAAGGGTGCGATAGATAAGCTGTAATGAGTACCTTATCTATTGGAATCTTTCCGAAAGATTATCATCTTAAAAAACCTCGATTTTTACGATTAACTACATATACATGGTCCACCACTGTTGTTGTTACTCTAAATAAATGTGAACCTGTGAGCTTTGAGCATAGTGACCCAAGCATGGAAACATTCCGGAGTTTTGGCTCTGAGGTGATAAATGAATTCTTCGGCATCGATGTCGATTCGACGTCTACGAGCTTTCGCTGATATAACTGACAATCCAATGTCGACTGACCCGTGCAGTCTACCTCTCGATATATCTGACGGACTTCGAGCATATACCAAAATACCAGCATCCACCACAAAGTACCTCTACAATTATAAATAGTGTATTAATAATTGAATAACTGATAAAATTCAATCTATAAAAATACCTTGTGCCATCCCTTGAGCGGCCATTTTCGCTTTTTATGAAGAAAGCCATTGAATACTTCGGGTCTTCTGTCGAATCTCTGCCCATCTTTGAGGCCTTCTAAAACTTCCCATTCAGAACCGCGTCTTCTGAAACAATGAAAAAATAGATTTGAAAATACTCGAGTGGGAATAGTATTTTTTCTTGCTGTGTCGATTTGGTGATAGAATGTACACACCGATTGTTTCTATGTTTCCTTTGAGACGTGGTTGGAAGTGCGGGTGCTGGTCGGAGTTCGCCGCTTTCAGCGGATAGACTGTTAGTTTCTCCGCTGTTATCGGAATCGGAACCTTTGGCAACGGCGACTACTCGAACACCTCGTGCCTTTTTGCCGACCTCACCTGTAATAAATTAACATTTTACTATTGCTGCATATTATTCTGTTAAATCTACTAGTCGCATAAATACATAATAATTTACTTCTGCCAAATCAGATTTCTAAGTCAATTATGAAAATAATAAATAGCAAATGAATAATTTTGTCCGTATCAAATTAATAAAATAAATAAATGCGAAAAACCTCAACATATTGCTAAAGCAAAATTACAATTACAAATTATTCGTCGAAACAAGCATCATAATTCGACTGAGCGCCATAATATATCCGTTAAAAAAATCATAAAAAAACATAATCATATCGATACAAAAAAGGAACGAATGTAAAAATCTACAATTTTCAAGCATCATTTTGATTCTACGACTAATGCAAGCGAATGACCTCGCATTTTGCCAGAAGAGCCTCTTCTGAACATTAGCAACCCTCATCACCAATATGTCTCAATCGTGATAACGAGCTGGCGATGCGGTGTAACAAACATTCTGGAAAAAGATAACAATTTGAACTCGGACAACACATATATGACTAATCCACTAACTCGACAATCACTCAAAAAGTTTTATTGATCGATTCAATGCGAAAAATCTCTCTTTGTGATCAATCTTGGAATAGAACTGTTGTCAAATATATCATCATTATCATAATATAACATACCTTTAGAAATATGTATAAATAAAATATTAAGTACAATACGTTTCAATACGATCGTTATAAATGAGATTTGCAAATTGGCAAACGTGTGATATGAGAATTTTATATTATAAATATCTAAGATACGAGGTCTTGAATACGAAGATTGTAATTATAACTCAAATGCATATTTCAGCTATATGAGCCAGACGGGTATACCGAAACATGCACGTTCAAGACTAGCGCAAAACTCGTCCTTTCACCGTACAATACCTGAAAAACTCGACCATCCCATCCACTGGGTGATCTTCTGCGGTGTATACATCCTCGTCGGCACACGACTGCCATAACACTGAATTGTTTTATTTTGGCAGCTAGCGACTTCGAGGAATGCCAAGAGCGAAAATAAAAATAGAACCAGAAGCGCGTCACACGGCTTGTCAAAGCGTCCCTTCCACTTTCACCTGACCAGGTTTTCAGCTGAAAAACTCACCAATTTCTACCGAATGAATATCAAAGATTTGACAACTCTTTCGATTTCAATTACAAAGGGATTGAGTTTGAAAATGTTTCAAAAATTTGAAGGGACATCTTTCAGCTGTATTATGGATGGTTTATCAGTTTTGTCCAGTCAGGTTTTTCGGGTGGGAAGATTTAATATTTGCGAAGGATTTGATCTTCGATTCAGGATATTTTCAATGCGACAATGCTCTTTTTTGACCAAACAAACATTTTTCATCGCACTTAGGAAGTGTTTATTATGGTTTCTAAACGAGCGCCAAGAACACATGGGCCGCTACATAATAAAGCGGATTTGTAAACACTAGTTGAAGCTTCTTGATGTGAAAGTAGGGTGCACAATCGACGAGTTTTTTCGGACAAAATTGATAAAAAAATAATTTCGGAACCGATTTTTTTAAAAATTGAGGAAAATTCTCGCCGATTAGTACATTGATTATTTCAGGAGAGTTTTCCTGATTTTTTTATCGTGTTTATTCGCATATTGATGATTTTGAGCACTGAAAATTTAGTGTGCATGTATCGTTGTACAAACCGTACTTAACTTTTGTGATCAGTGCGTTCAATAAAACTAAAATCGTTAAAGTTGGTTTGAAAAATAATACCTATTTCATTGTTTTTTTTTTCTTCTTCCAAAAACTAGTTATTCAAAATAAACAAAATTCACGCTCAATAAAACTATATACTTTTACAGCATGCGAGATTTTTTTCGAAATTTTCTATTAAGTTTTGTGGCTTTGTGCCAACGCGAAATAAAAGTATGTTCACAACCTTTGTACGACCTATATCGTTTTTGTAGCTATTTTTTTATGAACCCTAATAACACAGTTGTAGCTTTAAAACCTTATTTCATACATTGCGTCTTTCATTGAGTTAAGCTTGAACATATATGGTTCCATCAAAATGAGATAATATTCATCCCACATATTGGAAGAAAGGACACAGCACAATCAATTCAGCAGTCGTCACTAATCTGCATATTTTTCAATATGCTGATGACATTATTCTTCATTCAATGATCGAAAAATTGATTATCAGTCATGAAAGTGCAATTATTAAAAATAATTCTGAAGAAAATGAAGGTAATCGCAATGTTTTTGTGAATATTGAGAAATGATTAAGCACCTAAAACATTTGTGGAGAATATAAACCCAAAACACGGTTTCGAAAAAAAAACCGATCATTTTTTTCACTTTAATACGATTTAAAAATCTAAAAATAAAACAAAAATGTATTATTATACCACGATGGTAAAATCCGGATCATATCAGTGTATAATTATAGTTGTTAAATGAAAATTAACGATATTTTTTGATGATTTCTTTGCATCGAAATTTCACCACATTACACAAATTGCACAAAATTTCGCTAGAACTTATAATATTTCGAATTTTTATATGTTTGCCATACATTTTTTACACAGTAGTCTTCGGAACGTATCCCCCGTGTGAAAAGAGATTTGAGTGTACCTTTATTCCACAAGGCCAAAAAACTTAACAGAAATTTTTGAAAAAATTAAAATAACAAAAGCAGATGGCTTAAGTTAACATAAATTTTATTCATGTCGAATAACTGCAGTAAAAAAAATGTAACTGGAGGGACTGAAACATGTTTTCGGAATAATTTCCTCTTAAACGTCATAGCAAACGCGACATAGTATTTAGCCAGGACCGCAGCATTACTTTTTTTTAACCGATTTTTTCACATTAAGCGTTTTCACGTTAAACAATTTCCGCTACGATTTTCAAAGAGAACACTACTCTCCGAACGACATTGTCACGAAAACGAACCACCGACTTCCGAACGGCTGGTCACCCCACTGACCCAGTGGGAACACGCCATCACTAGGATGACGTCACCCGACCAAATGACGTCATCCTCGCATTTAATAAGGCGAGCCGCGGCGGACCCGCTTTTGCCAATTCGACAATGATGCAGCCGAAGATCGGAAGACGGACGACCTCGGCCAAGCTGGTGACCAGCTCGATGAATATATCGGAGCGGGAAAGTCAGCTGACGATGAAGTTTTTTTATTTTAAATACAGTGAACACTCCTATAATGTTCTTCCCTACAACTAAGGTGACCATTTTTACCCAACGCACAGGTTTGTGCTACCAACGTGTTTCGATCAATAAATTTAAATTTCAACAATCAAAATGTTGGCTTAGGCGGCTTCTGCAAATATAACTCAAGGAAAAAAATAA
>JAOXNN020000029.1:4309368-4349599 GCA_028571205.2 Hydropsyche betteni | reverse complement strand
CCCCCCCCCCATGAATTTGACCTCTGAATAGTGCATTTTTCATATAACACAATATATATTTTTTGGAAGCGTACTATATTTTATTATGGCTTAGTTTCAATCCCCCCCCCCCATGAATTTGATTTTTGCATTTTTCATAAAACACTATATATTTTGGACATGTTCTACATTTTTTATGTCTTAATTTGAAAAGTACTATATTTCGCCGAAAAAATGTTGGCAACCCTATAATCGAACCTCAAACCGACGACATAGCGCCGACGCGCACAACTTGCACCGTTTCGGCTCTGAGCGCCCCTCCCTCGCACAAAAGTGTTGTGACGTCGGCCCCCCAGTCACAGCTGTCAAACGGACGTCGGGACGAGGATGTCTTTCGGACTCGGCCCCCGCTCCCCCCCGCCCCCGGAAGCCCCCCAGCCCTGACGGAGACGATGGAGCCTTCGCCGGAGTGGGCCCGCTTCTCCGAGTGGATCCAGTGCGTGTGCGTGGTCACCTTCGACCTCGAAGTGGGCCAGGCCATGGAGAGCGTGTACCCTCCGCAGTGTGCTTTGGCCGACGGGGAGAAGACCAACCTGTGCTACTTGGCCTTTCCGGATTCGAATTCGGGGTGCATGGGGGACACGAGGTTCCACGTGCGCCTGAGGGCCTCCGGCCCGCTCGGCTCCGTGCACTCCAGGTACGGTTGACTATATCCATGCTGTAATACAGTTATCTCTATAATATCAAGACAGGTTCGACTTTGTAGAGGGAGTTTAGGAAATGAATAAATTGAACGTTTTAGTTTTTCTTTTTTTTTTGATATTTAAATGAGTTAATTGTTTTTTTCTAATACATTTGAAAAAAATAAAAAATTGAATTTAAATGCATTTGAAAACCAAATGATGTAGGAGGGATTACTGTATATAGTACAGTAATCCTCCCTATTATAATATCGAGATAGGTTCGACTTTATAGGGGGAGCTTAGGAAATAAATAAATGAAAGATTCTATTTTTTTTTTTGATATTTTTATGAGTTAATTGTTTTTTATAATAAATTTGATTTAAATGCATTTGAAAAAAAATGACGTAGGAGGGATTATTTTATATAGTGCAGTAATCCCCCCTATAACGAATGTGGCGTCCCCCATATAACGTATTTTTTTCAAATGCGTTTAAATTCTATTTTTTTTATTTTTTTCAAATTTATTAGAAAAAAACAATTGATTCGTAAAAATATCCAAAAAAATAATAAAAATGAAAATGTTTCATTTGTTGATTTCCTGAATTCCCCTCTATAACTTTGAACTTATCTCGGCGTTATAGGGGGGATTGCTGTACTATATTTTATATCTGTGTACTATATGCTGTTGAAGAAATACATAGTACGCAAGAATACTATATTTTCAACAACGAAATCTACAAAACAAAGGCTACTATTTAAATGGTCAGAATTTATATACGATTTTGGTCAGAATTTTAATCAAAACGGTCAGAATAAATATTGAATGGTCAAAAAATTTTATCTGGGTTTGTCAGAATTTATATTAAATAGTCAGAATAATATTATGAACCCTAACATAACCTAACCTAACCTATTTTGATCGTTTTGTTATTAAATTCTGACCATTTATTATTTTATTCTGATTGTTTTTGATTGAAATTCTGACCATTTAATTTTTTGCCTATTTTAGATCTGCGTACTTTATACTGTTGAAGAAATATATAGTATGTAAAAATAGTATATTTTCATCACTGAAATCTAATAAACAAATTTTTCATTTTTTACAAATGAAATGAATTGATTATTGAAATAGACAACCTTTACTCGGAAATAAGAATATTAAATGAAATATTTGCAAAAGTAAAAGGTAGTGAGTTTACGGACAAAACTAAGCCGAAAATGGCGACATGTTTTTGAAAATAACTTGCTAAATTTATTTGAAATAATTTCATTCCTGCTCTCTATTCCCGCCACTTCGGAATTCACAGAAAAGATATTTTCAGTTATGAATTCGAAGTGGGGAGAAGAATGAAGCAGATGTAGTACGTAATTAATCAAAAATTAGCTTTTGATTTATTTGAATGTAAAAATTGAATGTCATAAAGCATATGACATTTTTATTTTAAACAAAAATTTGCTAAAAAATGCAAGCAGTGCAAAAATATATATCTTTTATAAAAATAAATGAGTAACAAACAAACACAGTAATCCCCCCTATAACGTCGAACCTATCTCGACTTTATAGGGAGGATTACTGTAGATATCTTTTTTTTCGCCTTTTTCCATAAAATACTATATTTGTTTGAATTTTACTGTATTTTTTATAGCTCACTTTGAAAAATACTATATTTCACCAAAAAATTTTTGGCAATCCTAATTCCAGGTACAACTCCAGCTGCCCCGTCACCCTCCAAGCCGACCCCACCCACTATTGGGGCTTCGTCTACTTCAGGCAGGTCAAAGACCCCACGCTGCCCCGAGGCTACTTCCAGAAGAGCGTCGTCGTCTTGACCAGGCTGCCGTTCATAAACCTCATGTATAAAGTATGCGGTATAGTCGCCCCGAGCTTCTTCGACGACGGAGTCGCCTCTTTGGAAGCGGCTTGCCGCGACATAAATCTGTGGCCGCCGCTACAAAACGGCAGTTTGTTATTGCCCATACTCGGAAACGTTATGCACACGTTCTTGCCGTCGCAGGCCGAAGCCGATACGGTCACTCAAGGTTTGCCGCAGCCATCCGGAAGCATATCGGTATCGCCCAAAGACGTGTATTCGTATACGTCTTTATCGTGTGTGCTCTCCAATTTGCATCTGTTGTGGGAATTGGTGCTCACCGCCGAACCTATCGTCGTGATGGCTTCTTCTCCCACCGCGTGCTCGGCCATGGTGCAAGCTCTCGTCGATCTGATCCAACCGCTGCAATACAGCGCTGAATATCGACCCTATTTCACGATACACGACAGTGAATTTAAAGAGTTCACGAAAAAGCAGTACAATCCTCCGTACGTCATATTGGGCGTCACCAATCCGTTCTTTTCGAAAACTTTGCACCACTGGCCGCATACGGTAAAATTGAACGAAAGCGTCTCGTACAAATCTAAATTGAAAAAAGTCGGGACGGCCAAAACGTCCGATTCGGCTCCGGGAGTGTACACGCAATACAAACCGTATTTGACTAAAGATAAAACTATATTGAAAAGGCTCTCCGGGGGGTCTCTCAGGTCGGAAAGACCGGCCGAAGTGCAAGCGGCTCTGGTGAGAAGGCACATGCTCGAGTTGACTCACAGTTTCATGATTCCGCTCGAACGGTACATGGCTTCGTTGATGCCCTTACAAAAGAATATATCAGCGTTCAGAGCGGCGCCGGTGCCTCGTCCATTCAATCCCGACGACTTCATGAACATGGTCCAGCATTCGGGTCCGCATTTGACCAGCGGCATAAAAGGCGACTGGTCCGGCCTTTATCGGGCCTTTTTGAAGAGTCCGAACTTCAGCGCCTGGTTCCAGCGTCGGTACAGTGAACTAGTTCGCACCCTAAAAGCTTTGCAGTTGGAAATATTGGCGACGACCGACTTGAGCGATTGGGCCGCCGGAAGGCAAGAGGTCGAATTGGTCGATATGGTGTTGAAGCTCCGAAAGACTATGACGGTTAGTGAAGAAGTGAACTTGCCGCTCAAAAGCAACACGATGAATCTGCTGGCGGAAAAGTTAGAGGACATAACGAGGATTTTGCCCGACGATTTGAAATCAATACTGCAAAACACCACGTGACACCGAATAATTCGCTCCGGCTGCGGGAGCTGATATCTCTATAAGACGAATATGCTATTTTTGTATTGTATAATTGTCCAATACTCTTGTTAGCGTAAATGTTAAGTAATTTTATGTAAATTCTTCAAAAATTTCTTGGAAAATACGATGTTATTACATTGAAACGATGTTCATTGTTTAAAATGTGAGTGTACGCTCCGAGTTTATCCGAAATGTAGACTTTGCTAGTTTATTTCTTTCTTTCTTCATTCCGTTTATCGAGTATGGAATTAAAATTCATATTATGTAATTGTGGATTATGAATAGATTATTTCTATTTAAGTTAATTTGACATTATTGATAATTTTTTTGGGATTTTGTTTTTTTTTTATATATTCAATTACTGGGCTTCCACCCTGAATTTGATGAAATATAAAAATGTTAAAATCGATTTTTATATTATGTGACTGCATCACATTTTGTGAATGTGATTTAAAATGCGCGTTTACTAGTTGAAATATGTTTGTAATTCTTGTACCCATTTAATGGTGGACAATATTTAAAAAATTTAAAAGACAACTTTCAATTATTTATTATTTTTTGTATAAGAATGTTTTTATTGTAAAACAATTCCCTTTTCTTTTAGTTTTTTTTTATAGAAATGTATTTTGGTTGGAAAAACATATTTTCTCTATAAAATATTGTTACTTCATCACTTCTTTTATAATTTAATGTATTTATATCAAAAATGCATGACAGATCTCTTCGATCACAGTTTTCGCCTGCACTTATTTATTTAAATATTGTTATTTCCTTTTTGTTATCAATCAAACTCATTCTTTTGCTCATTTACTATGTTATTGTTAGTATAATTAATTGTTATATGTTGACTATATTCTGCATTAACTTATTTTATGATTGTTTAAGTAATTTTATCAGTTACCAAAACATATTTGTGATCAAACTCATCAAATTTATAAGTGGTCAATTACTAATTCAATAACATGCGCTATATTTATTAGCGTTAATTTGTAAATATGTTGATTCAATGTTCGCATCGACGAAAAGTTACAAAATCCTTCCTTTTCAATAACGAATAATCGCTTAAACTGATTGTTAACTATCGAAGAATCTCTAAAACCATCTTGTAAAGAATCTGAAATGTACCTGAATAAAAAAAAAATACTATCAATTGTCAAGAATAAATAAATAATTGCTAAATTATTGTGAATCTGTTGAACTATGAGTGATTATAATAATTATATAAATTTATCAAATTAGTACGTAAACTCTACACGTTATTGCTGCCTTCCAATCAATATTTCTTTATATGAAAATCTCTTCATATACCACATATAGCGAGCGTTCGTCCTCGGATTACTCTTTAGTGTTATTGATTGTGTTCGTTCATCGTACAGTGCCTCATATGAACTGGAATATAAGTAATCAGAAAATATTGATGATCCATTACGTTGTCTTTCTTTTTTTATATATGAAATATTAAAGTTTTTAAACTAGAGAAAACCAGAATAATCACTACGATGCCAAATGTACGATTGCTGCCAAATTGCTTAACGAATTTGTGATATTATTGAATTTTTTTTTGCGATGTAAGTGTCAAAAGTTTGTAGGTTTCATAAATCAATTTTGTCTTATAATGAGCTTGAGAATTTTTAAAGCAACCTTGCCGTTTATTTTTTTTACTATACAACTAATAAGTGACGCGTTCACTAATTCAATTGCATAAAATTTACTTTGTATTTGTAATGAATCGTCAAATGTAAAATTTGCATAAAATTCTCAAAATAATGAGTTGTGTATTTTATAAAAATTGATCGAGTCAATTTAAAAGTTAAAGCTTTATATTTGATCTATTTTTGAAAGTTGTATCAAATTGAAAATCTAATCAGAACTATTTTACTTTTTGTTGAGTCAAATCCTTGAAATATAGAAAGCTAGTTTATCCGATGAAAATCATTCGATTTTGCCAATCGAAGCAGAAAAAAGTCATTTATTAAACTTTTAAACATTTGCGCACAACACATGTTGAACATAAGCGCAACGTATGAAAAAAAATACAAAACGAATTTGAATTCTTCAACGCAAGTTTTATACTGTTTGGTCTAGAATCGTCGCATTGTCAAATGTCCGACGTGAATTTTTCGATTGTACATAAACATGCATGTTAAAAGTTTAATCATGGACTTGGAAATAAAATAAATAAGTTATATAATTTTTGTTTTTATTTATGACAATCGTCGGAGCATCGTCTCGAAAATGTCACTGATTAAAGAATTTTTTTCACCGTCTGCATCGAGACGTGCACAATGACACAATTAGACCTCGTTGAAATGCCATTATCAAACCGTTCACAGTTCATTAGATACAAATCATTTTTTTTAAGACGCATCCTATTATAAGTCGTCACTTGTAATCGGTGCAATCAAATAACGGTTCTATCTGGCATATAAATTATTTTTTATATTATTTTCATAGTCAAAATAACTAACTGGTTAATACCGACCATATTGATCCGGTTCATTTACCAGTATTTTTGTTTATCGACCAAAGTTCGTGTTGAGAAAAATATTGACTATCGAAAGAACCTTTTCTGTTTAGCTAATTCAACGTTTTTTTTGCATCATTGAATGGATACATTTCTATGGGTTTTTTATTATCTTTTATTATTTTCTACCGAAATGTCAGACTTGTCACTAAACTGGTTATTATCTGGGAGGCTATTAAATTAACATGACCCCCGTTTTCATCAAAACAATGATCCGCTGTTAATTTAACCGAGGAGCCGTGTGTTATGTGGACATTCACGTTTTGTATATCGGCTGAAACGGTTGTGTCGAGGAGTTTGTTCAAGTGTGTGGTTTTTTTGCAACATTTGATACTTAGCCGGTGACATTTCTTGCAACCGCTCGCATAAAGAGTTCGTTTATTTTATATATTGTATTTTGGGAACTTTGAATTTGTTTAGATAAGATAAGATATAAATCAGAATATAAAATAAGATTTTTCTTCAAATATAACGGTGAAGATCACAACATTTTTAGCCGGAGACGATTCAGGTAAATCTCTATTTTATTTTGAGTGCTTTGAAATGATTTGATTTGTATATGTGTATGTATTATATAATGTTAATCACTGTTATCACTTTAAATAATTAAAATTTGTTAATTAAATAAAATAAATATTATATATTCAGTCCAAGTTACATAAAAATATTTATCTTATATGACTATGTATTAATTAAATTTTCGATAATTGAATCAATAATTAATTTGACTTCTTGATATTGATTAATCGTATTGAAAAATTTCAAATAATTAAATGTCCTACATAAAGACGATTTCACAACAATTTATCGATCTTTAGAACCATCAACATGTTTACGATTTTATAAAATTTTTGATCTCACAACAAAAAGTAAACAAGCATTTTTCAAAAACAAAAATCTCGCAATCGAAAAGCAATATTTAAAATACCACATACCGAATCCTAATGCACGTCGATTAAATGTGCATTAAAACAATATTAAAAAAAAAAAAATGATACGATTCTCTAAATTTATCATCGCATTACTATAATTATCGTATTTTGTCCATTCTATTAACCCATTACCGTTTTCTATTTTGGTTTTAAATTGTTTTAAAAGTGATTCGTCAACGAATTTTTCAGTTTTCGATTGATCGTTATGTCCAGAGGCGGATTTATTTCGTCAAAGGCTCGCTTCTCAAATTTTTATAAGGCTTAATTCAAGATCATAGCTAGATTTTTTTAGGGGGGGTCAAAACATATTTTTATATGTATAAGATACAAATATGCTATTTTTTTAATGAAAAAACTATAATATTCTTTAAAAATATATTTTTCAAAAAAGTAGGGGCCCTGAGGCGAGCCCATCTATCGCGTATAAGTAAACCCGCCACTGGTATGTTTAATTGTGTACAATATTTTTACCTTTGAATTTGTATGACGTGCTGTTGTTCGACTTGTTTATATTTTCTATACGAAAATAAATTTCGAATGTCAACAGAACAGTTGAAATCAATATCCTTGTGTAGACAAACAACTCCGTTTAACATGTCTGATTTTTATTAATTGATATCTTGTTGATGTCTTTCGTTCAGTAAAAACAAAAACGTGGAAGTGATAGGAAAATAGTTTGAATGTAAGTCTAATCTGATTATCAATATATGTGTTATAGCGAAAAAGTATTATCAGTGAAAGTATATTTTTGCTGATCATAAATAATTGGATTGGGTTAGATTTTTTTTTTGTAAAAGACAGATGAAGGGAATCTTTATTTCTGTACAGATTCCATATAGTATATCAATATACTTTCACTGATAATATATTTTATCGAAACATACATAATCTGAAAGTGAGAAGAATTTTGATTTAGAAAAAAATCGTATCGAATAAAACATTCGTATTATTTCATATTCTTAAATTCGATAATATTAATTACTTACACAATATTAATTCTTCCGGATTTAATATTTTTTAATTAGAGATAATAAAAGAAAACTAATGACGTCATAACTATATAAAAAAAGATAAAAAATAATTGCTCATTCAAAAATGACTAAAAACTTTTTCGTGTCGCAAAAAGTAATTTCGTTTTTGAAAATCGTTAATTAAATCGAATTCTATTTAAAATATTTTTTTAAAAGGTTTTCGAGACGTTTTATCAATTTTTCTAAGAAATTACAAATTTTTATCTGCATTTTTTTCTTTTCATTAGTGAATAGAAAATTTAATTTTAATGATGACACATTATTATTTTAACTAATTAATTTTTGATTAATGGATAAGAAAAAATTATCCTTAATTATTTCAGTCAATGTTAATGTTTAAAATATAATGTAGATGGCACTAAATATAAAATCATATGCAAAAAAAAATAAAAATTTTATCTTTAAAAATACGTTAGAAATAATCAATTTATTAATTAACAATTAAAAAAAATACAATAAAACAAGGGTAGACCCTCTTCCCGGACTCCGCTTTCGCCAATTTTCCATTTCGACTTTCGATTTTCGACGAGCCGCCGCTCTAGATCGAGAAACCGACTTCCCTCGGCCATAACCGACCGCGGCCGCGGCCATAGCCACGTTGTGCAACCTTCGGGGGCGTTCACGAAAGACCAGTCCGGTCTAAATTGCGCCACTTCGGACCGTTAGAAAGTCCACGGTGCTAGAATCCCGCATTGTTGTCGGCGGACGCGGTCCGAAATCGGTCGGGTTGAGGTTAGGTGAGGTTAGGTTAGGTTAGATTAGGTTAGGTTAGGTTGTGTCGCGCGCGCGCCACCTCGCGGCGCCGTTTCTATGCATTTTTTATATATTTTTTTTTACGTTGCAGGTGATCGGTGTTCAAGATGGTGTTCGCTCTGTTTTATTTATCAAAGTAAGTGATTTTTTTTATGTTTGTACAGTTTTATGTGATTGATTTATCGTTGAAAAATGTTTCATTTTCCGATGAAACAAATAGATTTTTTAAAATGATAATTTTGGTTGCGTTTTGTGGATTGTCTAATTTTTAGTTTGTGTGTGTGCAGGGAAAATGTATTATCTGTGTAAATTAACCCAACTTAACCCAACCCAACTTAATCTCATCCAACTCAATTTTTTTGTATGAAGAGTAAAAATATAGATTCACTGATACACTTTTCCTATAACGGAATTATCAGTAAATCTGTGTTTTTACTATAAGGTGTTTATACGGAAATAAAAAAAAACCTTTTTTGAAGTATTTTACATAGTATCAAAATTCATAAAAAACCTAGTCTTTTTTATGGAGAAAAAAAAAGTCAAATTCGTCGATAATTTTATGCGTTTTCACTAACTACTTCTAAAATAAATATGTGAAAATAAATCATTAAAATTTTTAATAAAATAAAATACAATACGTAATGAAATAATTGCCTATGTAAATATATCCATAAAAAATCTTTCTAATTATCATTAGTTCGATCAATCGAGAGTTAATTGTATTGAATAAAATTTAATACGTAATAATAAATGAAATAATTGCCTATGTAAAGAAATTCATAAAAAATCTTTCTAATTATCATTAGTTCAACATTCGAGAGTTAACTGTATTGATACTGTATCGAATAAAATGTAATACGTAATAAAAAATTAAATGATTGTCTATGTAAAGAAATTAAAAAGAAAATGTTTCTAATTATCATTATTTCGAACAATCGAGAGTTAACTGTATATTATTGATACGTCGAATAAATCACACAAACCTGAAAAAAAAATCACAAACATCTTTCACATAAATCATCGAATGTACACAGCTGAAAAACTAATCGATTTCAAATTCCAAGATTGCGTCATCCATTTCTAATTTACCCGTTTTTATTTCAAGTACATTTCCAATTTGAATAATTCCATATAGCGACTGCAACTTCATTTTTTTTTCAATATAGATATCTTTCGAAATCGAAAATAAAAAAACTGGCTCGACTATAAAATTTGAACACAATTTAATCAGAATGTGAAAGCACTTGTTGTTAAATCGAAATCATGAGGAAATATTCAGATTAGTAAGGTCATATTGCAAAAAAGTGCGAATATCATAAACAACAATATTTACTATGAACGATTCGGCATAATCTCGGTTTTTCATAAAAAATAACTACAATATCAAAAAAACGCGTGTTATAACAATAATAATCATCACAAATGTATTATGTTATGTTTTCAAGTTCGTTTTGAAAATATGAATAATTTCTGAATACATTGTATGTTATTATGATGAAACATAATTGATTTTGTGTATGAGAAAAATGCACGAATGAAAAAATAATATTTGAAATTGTCATATGTATATTGTGTGGTTATAATTTTTGTATAAATCATTATTGAAATTTTAAAAATTGAGAATATAAAATCAACAATTATCATTAAAATTCGATTCCGACTAATTTTCAAAATATTCGATATTTTTTTCATTGAATTGTCCAAAATTAAACCGAAAGATGTCTACGTCAATCAAATTTTGCATTAACAAAAAAAATCATTATTTAATTTTTTCATAACAAAGATGTCGCTCGTATTACAAAAAAAAATCTCGCTTTGTTATTAAAATCGACAAAATCCATTAGTTAACCGTTCTTTTATAATTTCGAAAAATTCTATTTACCAATTTAAAAGTAATTTTCGATTATCGTCTAGTAATTTCCGTTATCGACAAAACGTGCCTGGTTTTATTGTTGTATCGTTAAAAAAAAATGGTCGTCCGTTCGATTTTGAAACGAGGCCATCAACTATACGGTTTCTTTCGTGTTTTTGCGTGCATTTGAAAATAAATAAATTACATAACATGATATCATGATCTATCTTAAAAAAAATGACCTATAGTAGTGAAAGTTACATAATTGTTCCGTCAATAAAATTTGAATATTCTATCTAAAAGAATCTGATGTTTTTTTGCGGAAGAGTTCGCACATTAGTTAGGATCTGTTAAAATTTTTGATATTTCATAATCGGGATGTTTTTAGATTTCTCTTTATGTATTGATTGGGACTCGAATTGATTCAAAATATGGTTTTTTCCCTTGAAAATTATTCAGTTTCTTTTAAATATGCTGATTATAGGTTCTCTTTTAATGAAGATTTTTTCTTTTCGGGTCGAAAACTCTGTCCTCTTCAAAGAAAAATCGTTTTCCTTTAAAGAGAATTGGTCTATTTTTGTGAACTTTTCCCTCAAAAGTTTTGTTCGCTTTTGTCTTCTTCAAAGTAAAATCATCCCCTTTTTATCCTTCTTTTAGGAAAAATATCATATTTTAATTAATTTAAAATTAAAACTGTCCAAGCGCACCTTTGACATGAGTCGAAATTTTGTCAACATGAAAGATAGGTATTACAGGTATTATTAATACTTTCCGATAGTTGAATTTGAAGTGTAAAACCTGTAACACTTGTTTTTTTTATTTCAATTTCAAATTAGGAATAACGTTTTTTAACCTATTACTAATAATTTTTTCGTCATTGTCCTCTTTGAAAATTTTCAAAATCTGGTCACTAGTAGTTGGTCTCTCTCTGGTCAATTGTCTAGTCTATCTGACCATGTTAAACTCTATCATGGTCAGATTGATTAGACTGTCAATCTGGTCACTCAAATCCAGTCAATATGGTCACTCAATATGGTCAATTTGGTCACTCTAGCTCTTGTCAACTTGGTTATAGTGTCTTAAAATTTAAGACACTAACCTAACTTTTGTCTGGACAAAATCAATTTTTTTCATTAAATCCAAGCACTATTTCATTGGACGTACTCAGCAACAAACTGAAAACTAATACAAAAGCACAAAAACACTTTCACATAATTTTTTATGTGGTCAACAAAACCGACTCGAACTAGATACATGCAGTATCAAAGAACAATGATGCAACACCCCGAAGACTTTGAACCGACTCCGTTTTACCATTCCCATTGCGAATTCGATCCAATTTTCATTTGCGAAATGATCCCATGAATGTATATTTTTCAATAGTACCCCTTTTTATGGATAGGAATCGAAATTTCTTTTGTTCGGCAGAAGTAAACAATAAGAAACGGGTGAACGTACTGTGTCGGCAAGGTGACCACATTTCGACAATGATGCAATTGAAACGTATGCATTTTGCGTTTTAATGTGTTTGTTTTGATCGACGTGTTGCTGTGGATGTTTGGAGATTGGTAGATGATGGGTTTTGATGAGAATTCTTGGTATTTTCAACAGCTAGGTGATAAAAGTTTGTTGACGTATTCATTTCGGGCTTGCAATGATAGAATGGGTTTGTTTGAATAATTTGGAATTGTAAATGCGGAAAAGTATTAAACGTATTTTGTGTTAAATTTTAGTTTTATGAAATATTAATGATCTCTAGAATATTCTGAAACTCGTGTTCAAAGATCAATCGGATGAATTATAAGCAAAATCAAATCGAACAAAACATATATAATTGCTGATTAAATTCTATCGTTAAGCATTTTCAGAAATATCGTATGAAATTTTGAAATGAAAACATTCATAATTTATTTTTAGATTTTTAAATATTTATACCAAGGTATTATAAAACTTGTAATTTACCAATCTTCTATAAATAATATTTTAATATTAGTCAATAATTTTTATTGTTATTTTGTAAGCTAGTGTAAGTTCAGTAATATTACTAAATTATTGATTTTATTATTTCAACTAATTTTTTACATATTGTTTTGATATGTTACAAATGACGAAATTGTGTTAAGATTCAGACTAAAAAATCGAACAAAAATACACCAATCAAAAGCTTATTTAATTACGTTTTTAACAATACATATATCAAATTTTCCCCATAGTCATATCATATGAATTGATAAGCAAAAAAGAAAGATTATTTTCAATTTTTACAAATAAGAAAAAAGTATATTTTCAAGCGTCATTTTGATTTTTATTTTGCACATACAGAATTGAATTTTGATTCTCATAAAAAAATCAATTTCTGGAATATTTAAAATGCAAAAAATCGAATTTAACGAACAGATGTTTTTATCATTCATGCTCAAAGTTCACCATTTTGGAGGCGCGGCTTTCAAACGGATCCTTATCAAATCATGGATTTCCTCGTTATCAGGAAACCCTGAATTCTGATTGATAGTCCAATTTGTGGATCGATTCTGTACGAAAATAACAATATCTAAATCCATAGTATTTTTGCGACAATTCAATGATTAAATGTTATCAGTTCCGGTCGAAATTGTGGCGAAATTAGCCGATAGTCACAATTGATGATGAAATCGTTATTATTTTGTTATATAGAATTGATTTTATTGTATCAAAATTGCAAAATTGAGTACTGGCTGTATATTTGAGTGGATTTTTTTTTAAATATTTGTGATATGTGATTATTCAAATTCACTTTCTATTTCGTAATTATAGTAGTAAAGTTTATACTGCAATTGAATAATAATAGATTTTGTAACAAAATAATTAGATATTCAATAATTTTTTTTTAAAAAGTTAGTGGCATTAAAACTGATATACAATAAATTAAAAATTGTATTAGAAAATTTCAGTTAGAAACAAGATAAACGATTATATTATATTAAGTATATCACACTTTTATTGACGTAAAAAGATATACTGAAAAAAAATGTATGGATTCATTGATAAAATTGTAAAATGGTTTGAAAATGGATCTTCAAATATATACATACATTTTAAATTATAATTCAATAGAATTTTGAATAAAATAAATTTAAACGAAATAAAAATTCGTTTGAAAAACGCGCGCAATTTCACTAACGCGTTTCATCATCGTAAACGAAAATGATGTAATTATTCAAACAAAATAACATACGACGAAAACAATTTTTGTTACCAACTCGAATTAGAAGGTCGTCCATATGAACTATCGCCATTTTTTATACGAACGATCACCGATACGAGTTTATTTTCCGATTCATCACAATATGCACTTCTTATTTTGAATTTAGCGCCATAATATTTTGAAATGCGTAAACGGCGACAACAAAAACAAGCATCACGCAACAAAAAGGCGGAAATGGCTGAACATAAAAAGCGGAAAACGCGAGTGGAATAATGGAATCGAAATATTTTAGAACCCCGCCATTTTTGTTGCAAATTATGCACCTGTTACAATATCATGAGTTTGAAAAAATATCATTTTTCAGCTGTAAGATGTTTGATTTGTTGTGTTGAAACGAAGTTGTGATCCGGAATGATCTAGGTTTGAATATTTGTGTCATTTTTGATGTTTCGGATTGTGGGTTTTTATGTTTCGAAATTGATCAACACGAGAAAAAAATTAATGTAATGATTACGACAGTGTTTTTGAATAATTTTGAAAATTTTCCATTGGAAAAAACACCAATAAATACAGTTATTTTTCCTTCAATCTATATCTAAAAGTAGATTGAATTTGGAAATTTTGTCAATTAAAAAGTCATTTGATTTCACTGATGTTTTAAAATTTTCGAAATTATACTTATATGGAAAGAAGCGTAGAATTTTCGTTACTAGAAAATTCATAGAACGAATGTTGACCCCTGAAAGTTAATCCCCACGTAGTGAATACATTTCGGGGATGAACATTCATGTACTGAATATATGTACGTTTTCGGGGCAGTTGTTCGAGTATTTGAATTTGTATGTGCATGTGTTTTATAAAGGTTTTGTGAATATGGATGGATTTTGGGTGAGCTTATTTCATATTTATAGTTGTTACGCGTTGTTTGTGAACTTGCTTAGTTCGCATATGACGCAATAAAGTTTTGCAAACAATATAGAGGGACAGCCGAGTTCATGGGAGTATTATAAAGTGTTTTGTTGAAGTTTTTCAAAACCGAATGTCTTCATTATCTGTAATTTGAACTAATTTTTCATTGACTAAAATATTTTTTCAATTCAACACTTAAAACATTTATTGACACTTTTTCAATTCAAATTTGAAAAGAAAAATTGTTAATTCGAAATGAAAAAGTGTTACTTTGTAATAAAAAATTGTTACTTTGAAATGAAAAATTGCTAATTTTAAATGAAAAAGTGCTAATTTGAAGTAAAAAACCTGTAAGAAGGAAAAGTTCCAAATTTTCATTAAAGTAAAAAAATCAACAAAGCGCCATCCCACTATATCATTAACGCAAACATTTACTGCGTCATACACGAACTAGGCAATTTCACAAACGATGCCAAACATAAAGAACATATAATATAACTTTCGGCATGCGTTTTTTTTCAACCTTCATTAAACAACACAACTTCAACTGTAAACTTCAAATACATCACGACGGAAGCACACAATTCAAAATAACATAAAAAAAACCCATACAAAATTCGCCATGCATCGAAAAGTTAACAACCCGGCGCTTATCGACAACCGCGCGACTCTTGAGGGGTCGACATTTAGTCACCAACGGCCGATAACAACCGAATAATAATAAATGAAAAAAAAAAACAGTCGAACGAAACGCCAGTTGGCAACAGGGCGGCCGACATTTCGAGTCGGTGACGTCACGAGCCGCGCCTCCAGTGTTGCCAACGCGAAATAAGACGGGGGCTCGTCCGAGACCGGTTCACCTTCGCGAGAGGTCAATCGGATCCTTTAGGAAAGTGGTGTATGTCCTTACAATGTTTTGATTAATTTTTGATATGTCGGCGTTTGAGGGGTTGGTTGATTTGTGATTTGAAGGGCTCGGCAGTAAATAATGGTAAGCGACATTTGTCACTTTTGGAGATATTAAGAAAAATAGTTTTCAAATAGCTAAATGCAAATAACGCTAGGATTAATCCGACATTGTACTGTCATCTTTTGAGAGAATGTGGAATTATTTATTGATTTCTGTAATAAACGTACATTTTTTGTAGTAAATAAAAAAAATACAATCTTATTTTGGCGCTTGCCATTATTTACTGTCGAGTCCCTCATTTGGTCAAAGAGTTCAATGTGTAAATTTAATCGATTTCGACTTAGAATTGCAAATGGATTCGATTAATATCATTTTCATTTTAAACAATTTATTAGTCTTTTCCTGAAAATAAGACTAAGATTGTAGGAGACTGTGATTTTAAAGGATGGCTTTCATACACGGCCTACGCCGAAAAGTTTTATTTTTTATTTTTCCCGCATAACCAACCCCGAAAATAAAATATGGTGCAGTTTTCGAGTGTAAAATTGATAAAAGGCCGGGTCTTATTTTTGGGAAACGGCGTTGTTATCCATTTCGTCAAATAGTGCCGATTTGAGCTATATCTTATCGTTTCGTTTTTGTACCCTAGTATTAAAGAATTGGATAAATATTTGAGCGTTTGATACTATCGAAAGGGTTTTAAGCAGAGATGTTTTTAAAAATATTTGAAAACTTTGGTCTTTGTTTTTTTTTTAAACAAGAAACATCAAAAACTTTAGTTTCCCTACATTTCAGTATTTTTTCGTTAACTAATCGCGTATTTCGGATAGTTTTTTGCTGATGTAGATTTTTGTATTCCTATTTAAGGATTAAATTAAAAATATACATATATGGTTTGTCTGTCATATTATCTTTCATTTAGTGTGTAAGATTTTAATTTTTTCTTAAAAATCAAAAAAATAATTATTACTAAAACTATGACACTTTAGACTAAGGTATGTATGGTTTAAAATATTCCAAATAACATAACCTATCACTTCTTTAAAACGTATTAGGTATAGATTTTTAACCAATCTGTATATAGTTTTCCACATTCATAAAATAACTTTTTCGTAATCATCAATTAAAAATCTGCATATTTTTCCATTAGATCTTCAAAAAATAAACTCTGAAAAATTTTTCGAAAATGACACAAAATATTTTCAATATTCCAACAAACAAATGAAGATAAAAGCAAATAATGCAATTCTGACGCAGAAACTTCGCACTGCAATTATTTGAATGCGGACTTATACCACTTTCGAAACGTAGACGCGAATAAAAAACGATTGGAATCGGCTTTCGAATTCAAACGTGTTGCCATCGCGACATTCTGAATATTCCAGTTCTTTTGTTTGTTGTTCTATTATTAGAATTGTTTTGCATGACTGTTAAATTGTTTTGACGATATTGCAGTTGTTGAATATTGCGCAAATCAAATTATTGTTATGAGCTGAAATGACTTATTGAATAAACAATATAAATATTATCGAAAATAATATGAGTGTTACGTAAATTAATTAATCCGTAAATGTTTTCCGTCTTGCGAATATTTGCGATTCTTTTAAATGGCAAATTGTACGACGTGTGATAATTTGATTCAATGAAAATTAATTGAAAAAAATCACGTTAATTTCAATTCTTCGTAAATTCTTTATTCTTCGTTTATATATTTTCATTAATTTTCTAACTTTTGTAACATGAAATTGTTGGCTTTTTCAAAATATCAACATCGCCTATCACTTCTCAAAGTTTCAATAGCAATTTAATCAACTTTCATAAAAAAATTGATGTCGACACTTTGTTCTAAATTTGGATGACTCAATTTTGTTCCGAAATAACTCTATTTGTATCGATTTTTATGTAATTATTATCAAGCTATGAAATAAATATATTATTCGACAATTCCAGGAATTAAATTTATACAGAGCGTCTCAAATTTGCAAAAAAGCTGAAACAAAATATTGTCGAGACCAATTGAAATTTTTTCGCGGTCATAAAAACGTGAACTCTCCGAACATTATCTCGGGGTCTGAAATTTCAAGACAATAAAAAAAGATCAGTCTGAAGAGTTCGTTATCAAAACTCTCATTCCTGAAGACGATGATCGAGAATACATAACATCAGTATGCGATTCATAACAAAGTATATTACGTTATAAACACAACAACAAATTCATCGTCGAATAACAAAATTTTTATTTACTTATCAATTGCGTGCTTTCATACAAAACACTCCAATTATTCTTGAAAACTGGTCTCGTTCTGACGAACGTGCATATTTATTTATTTTTTTTTTTTGAAAATTGACCGCCGTTTAGAACTTATGAATAATGCATTATCGAATTTTCGAACAACTGAAATTAATTTGAAAAAAAGCAATTGCCCGAATCCATTGTGTGTTAATTTTACATTTGAAAATTTGCAAAAATTAAATGCGCATAATATTGATATTATACATTTTTATATTTCTATTACCAATAATTATATTCACAATTGTATGTATACATTATTAATTTTCTGACAAATTAGAGGCTAGATTGTCCAGAGTTCAGTTGTCCTCCTATATTCCTATATAAATTTTCTAAATTTTCCAGAATCCAATTGACCTGTTTCTTTATAAGTTTTCTGAATTGTTCGCAGTTCAATTTTCCTATATTTTTTTATAGGTTTTTCAAATTGTTCAGGATCTAGTTGTCCTATATTTTAATATAAGTTTTCCGAATTGTCCAGAGTCCAGTCTTCCTATTAGTTTTCCGAATTGTCTTGAGTTCAGTTGTGCTATAAGTTTTCTGAATTTTTCCGAGTTTATTTTTCCTATGTTTCAATATAAATTTTCCAACTTGTTCAATATCTAGTTATCCTATATTTCAATATAAGTTTTCCGAATTGTCCAGGATCTAGTTATCCTATACTCACAATCAGCATAACTTTTCTGAACTGTCCAGAGCCAAATTTTCCCATATTTCGATGGTTTACTAAAAAGTTTGCCGAAGTTAAGCGACATACAATAGAGTTAGCATGTAATTGCGCACATTTTCGGTTCGAGATCAAAATTCATTATACTTTTTCATGGAAAAATTCGAATTTTAAAAACGCTTTGTTTAGTATCTGACAACATATAGGATTTTTACGACGATGATGTCACATATCGGGTCAACGGTGAATATAATGATTTTTTTTCAGAATCTCGAAAATATTTTCTATTGACAATTCTGGTGATTATCATAGAACGTTCGATTTGTTTATCACTTTCAAGGCTTTCTTGTCTGGATAATGTTGCAACGATTTTGAGTGTTACGTTATGTAGGCGACTTGACAACAGTCTTCTGATCTTACGACCTCAATTTATGTTTTTTTTTTTAATTTTTATAGATCTTTCGACGTTTTTATCTAAGCTAAACGGCCGAAATTTCGGCCGTTTATCTAACACGGACATATTGGGCAATATTTCTCTAAGTTAACACAATTCTGATTAATCTGTACGATTCTTCTAAAGGAGGATGTTTACGCGATTTTTATCGAATTAATCATTGACGTTCGAAAGATTAAATTATTCGATTTTTATTGAATCGTTTTCTGAGTTTTATGGATGTATTTTTATACGGATTATTACGTGGAAAAAGTAGATAATTTTCGCATTACGTTCAATAATCTATTGATGCGTTTTTCTATGACATTATTTGAGAACAACGTTCAAATATACATAAAAATTTATAATATACATATTATAAATATATTTTTTTCAATTTTCCAATAACATTTTCCATATATTTTGAATAACTGTGAAATAAATTGGAAATTTGAGTTGAAAAAACATGTTTTCAACTTCACTTATCAACAGACGAAAATAAAACTTTTTATCCTTGTATACAGATAGAATTCCAAAGAAATATAACACTATACATTTTATGGTGTTTTCGATCCAACATTTCGCGTTAAACAATGGTGTTTACAGCCAGTTTATCGCATGCTGAAAATGTAATGTTTGTTTTGCACTCAACGATAATATTTGTTTGGCAAATTATGTTGAACATCGAAATAATGGAACAGATAATGCTAACAGTCGAATAAAACTCGATTTCATTGTTGAAAGAATCGCTAGAATGTATTTTTTTCTAATGGGTGTATTACTTCGATGGCAAATTCGAAATTAATGTATTAATTGTTTGTGTTGTTCCATTTCCTGGGTTCAATGTCGATGTTGTTGAAATTTGGCACTTCAGATTCTTGAGAATTTTTCGATAAGATCTTATCGTTTCAAATTTCCTGAAAATCAAAGCGCAAAAAAATTATATTTATCATTTCTAATACATTCGAAATTTTTAATGTAATAATTTTAAACAAAGTTCAATTGATTTTATAATAATATGCATTTAATAGCACGTTCAAGCGTAAAATGATACAAATGTTTCCTGATCGAATTTGCTAATTTTCAAAAACATATTAACTAGTTAATTATCTGGTTCTGAATTATTTTTTTGACTAAATTTAAATTTTGCTAATTGCATTTTAAAGATTTTATAATTATTCAAGTAATTTAAATCAAGCATACATTTTAATTTTCAAATAACCCGATGTCCAAAAGATCATTTTTCAGTTCATGGGTCGGTAATTTGTTGCAATCAAAGTGTGAGTGAATTGAAAATGTATATGTTTAATTTTTCAATACGCCAATCCTTTGAAGATCATTGTTCAATAGATCAGGTCCAATATTTTTCTTAATCATATATGTACACTTCTTACTTTATTTTTTTAATTAGTCGATGTCCAGTTGATCATTGTGCAATTGATATTTTTTATAATAATTCACTTCTCAAGAACTAGAAACCGTGCTTTAACTGTAAAAAAGGCCAAACCATCAAACTTGAGAATTTTCAGTTTTTTAATAAACTGTCCAGTTCATCAATATACAATTGATCGGGTTCAATATTTTTATAATCACTTAACGAACCCTTCTCAAATTCGGCAATCTCAACCATCCATTTATCATAAAAAAAATTAAAGTTACAATAAAGTAAATCGATATTTTTATGGTAATATATGGTATATGGTCTGATTGGCTAACAATAAGACATTTGAAAAAAATTTTCGTCCGCGGCGCCATTTTTGCCTTGCTTCTACCAATCGCTTGTTGTAGAAATATTGATAAATTAACCAAAGAAAAAAAGACTTAGTAGAAATTGAGTAAATTGATAGTTTTTAGTGACACAGTTTGATTGAGTAAAACATTTAGAAAAAAAATTTGGTTTGTTACATAATACAAAATATGAATTTTAAATCTATTTAATGTTTTTCAAAAGAAAGTCTGTATATGTATAATAATAATAATAACAATAATTTTATTTCTTTATAACCTCTTGCTGTTGGATTATATATGAAAATATTACAAAAATGAAATATCATAAAAATATCCTCATTTTGATCCATGTCTAAAATAAAAACCATTATTATCTATTTAAAAAAACCTTTAAAATAATTTTTGTTTGGAGGGAAAGTATGAAAATTAAGCGTCCCGGCACTACTTTTTTCGCACTACATCACTGCCGTCGTCCAATTGATCATTGCCCAAAATTGATCATTGTCCAATTGATCGCGTTCAATATTTTCCCAATCGCCGACGGACCCTTCTCAAATTCGGCAACCCTACCATCAACCGTCGTCCCGCCATAAACAAAAAAAACCAAAACAATTCGCGCAGCATTCGTGCACAAGCGCACCATGACCATGACGGCGGTGTTGCGTCAGCCGCCACACCTCCCAGGCTGGCCAATCACGGGCCGGCGAGCCTTCGACGCGTTTTGTTATTGTGCTCGAAATGGCGATAACGCCACGGATAAAAGGTCGGGCCGCGCGTGGGGGGGGCCGAGCCCCCCGGTATAAAAGGGGGCCCGCGCCCGCCGTTTGGCCATAACGCCGCGTTCGTCCGTTCGGTAGCGTGCGAGCTCTTTCGGTAGATGGGAACTTGTGTGTTGGCAACATCGCTTTTCGGCGGACTTTTGTCGTTTTTCGCTCTTTTCCGTTGGTCGATTTGATTTTGTTCGGCAAGATGCCTGAAGCTGTTGTTCAAATTCCGTGAGTTTTGGTTTTATTATTTTTTTTTAAATGTATTCCACGTGCTAACAAATTAAATACTTCAAACTTATTCTTTGAAATACTTTAAAATTTTAATTTTTTAACATTTGATCAATTTTTGTGAACACTTTGCTACCACGCCACAATTTTTTCCAAATACGGTTTTCATCAATATTTTTTTTATAATAATTTTATAAAATCATACATTAACAAAAAAAAAATTAAACTAGAATATTGATTTCATTACATTTATATAATATATTTAAAATAAAATTTTCATCAATTTCAATAAATTTGCATGGTTATTCTCTCAAAATAATCACAATAACTTCTAATTGGTATATTTTTTATTATTTTCAGATGCACCACATCGGTGTTGAAACAATTCGGAAACTCATCTTTGCGATGCGGTATCCAAACCAAAGCATTCCTTGATATCAAAGAAACCAGAGTCATCAATGGAAGTCTATCCAATCTGTCTCCTCAGGTAATATATCACATAAATAACATATTCTTCGTTATAAATTTTGTAAAATTACAATATAAAATATCCTTTTTTAACAGGTTCGGTCTTATATAGAAGAAAACGTGGCTTTGTGCAAGCCAGATTCCGTTCACATATGTGACGGTAGCGCTTCAGAAGGCGTTTCTTTGCTCAGATTGATGCAAGCAAGCAGAACGATCAAAAGACTTCCTAAATACGAAAATTGGTATGTTTCGAATATTATCGATAACGTTTATAACCGATTCTATTTTTGATCATTGGAAACATTATTTTTCTTCCCATAATTTGAACATATTCAAATTTTTATTTACAGTTGGTTGGCACGCACAAATCCATCAGACGTTGCTAGAGTAGAAAGTCGCACTTTTATCTGCACCGAGAAGAAACAAGATGTTGTTCCACAAACGTTATGGGGACAATCTTCTTTGGGAAACTGGATCAGTCCTGCTGATTATAACCAAGCTATATTCGATCGTTTTCCTGGATGCATGAAAGGTTATTTGAAAACTTCAAATTATATGATTTCTGAAATTAAGTATTTCTTTACTTATCATATTATTATTTCAGGTCGCACAATGTATGTGATTCCGTATTCTATGGGACCGATCGGTTCTCCTTTGTCTAAAATTGGTATTGAATTGACTGATTCCGCATATGTGGTTTATTCAATGAGTATTATGACAAGAGTTGGTAAGTCAAAATTAATTAAAAATTTTCAAATTTTTATGATCGATCAACTGTATTAATCTTGTTTTTTCTTTTTTTGTTAAGGATCCAAAGTACTTGAATTATTAAGAAAAGATAATTCAGATTTCGTTAAGTGCTTGCATTCAGTCGGAACTCCGCTAAGTGGTGTCCACGAAATGCCTAGCTGGCCTTGCGATCCCGCTAGAACGATCATTCTTCATAAGTATGTAATTTTTTATTATTTCAAACATTTTTATTAAAAGTTGCATATTAAAATTATATATTTTCCAAAATCAGGCCAGAAAATAATGAAATTGTATCATACGGAAGTGGATATGGTGGAAACTCATTGTTGGGAAAAAAATGTTTTGCTTTAAGAATAGGTTCTACAATTGCAAAAAGAGAAGGTTGGCTCGCAGAACATATGCTGGTAAATAGTTTAAAATATTTAAAAATTTTGTTACTTGTACGTAAAATATTTAAAAATTTTGTTACTTGTACGCCAATTTTTAACACAATAATCCCTTGTAGATACTCGGAATCACAGATCCTACCGGACATAAAAGATATATCGCAGCTGCCTTCCCATCTGCTTGTGGCAAGACAAATCTTGCAATGATGATGCCCACTCTTCCTGGATATAAGGTAAGATTATTTATTTGCGACAGAATAATCTGAATATGAGAAATCATATGAATATAAAATTAATGTTGTTTTTTCATAATACTTTTCTAGGTGGAATGTGTCGGTGATGACATAGCGTGGATGAAATTCGATGAAACTGGCCAATTGAGAGCAATAAATCCAGAAAATGGTTTCTTCGGTGTAGCTCCCGGTAAATATTGAAAATGACGTTCATTGTTTAATTTTCGAGTCCATCAAAACACTCAATACAACGTATTTTTTTCAATTATAGGTACATCAGCAGACACAAATCCAAATGCAATGGCCACCATATTCAAAAATACCATATTTACAAATGTCGCTGAAACCAGCGATGGAGGTGTTTATTGGGAGGGTATGGGAAGCATTCCTAGTGATTTACAAATAACAGACTGGCTCGGTCAACCATGGGACAAAGCCAGTGCCAAAAAACCAGCAGCTCATCCGAATTCAAGGTACTTTATTTTCAATTATCGACATTGTTTTTATTGTAAATGTATAACAATTGTTGAAAATATCAATATTTATTTCGTCAGGTTCTGTTCGCCTGCATCGCAATGCCCAACAATAGATCCAGCATGGGAAAGTTCTGCTGGTGTTCCAATTTCAGCTATTCTTTTAGGCGGTCGTAGGCCTGAAGGTGTTCCGCTTGTATATCAAGCTAATGATTGGAATCATGGAGTGTTTTTAGGAGCATCAATGAGATCAGAAGCGACTGCTGCCGCTGAACATAGTGTGAGTATTTTATTTCATTAAAATTCTTAAAAAAAAAAAAAAAAACCAATACGAGTGTCTATAAATGCTTATTTTCCATTTTACAGGGAAAGGTTATTATGCACGATCCTTTTGCTATGCGACCATTCTTCGGATATAATTTCGGTCACTATTTGTCTCATTGGTTGTCAATGGCTGACAAAACCACGCCAGAGAAATTACCGAAAATATTCCACGTGAATTGGTTCAGGAAAAGTGATCAGGTAAAAATTATAAAAATGTACTTTGATATTTTTTCATTGAGAGTTTTGATATTTATCAGTTTGTTTTTTAAAGGGTAAATTCTTGTGGCCTGGATTCGGAGAAAATTGTAGAGTGCTCGAATGGGTATTGAGAAGATGTGATGGTGAATCGTGTTATGTAGAAAGTCCTATTGGTCTCTTGCCGAAAGAAGATTCATTAAATTTAGAAGGTTTAGAAGAAGAAATCGATATCAGTCAATTATTTGATATTCCCAAAGATTTTTGGTTGAAAGAGGTAAACTTTGATTCAATAACAGTCAAAATATTTTGAATTTTACAAATTAATTAATGATATTTTCTATTTACAGGCTGATGCTATTGATAAATATTTCACCGAACAAGTTGGCGAAGACTTACCAAGGGAAATCAGATCAGAACTTGAAAATCTGAGAGAAAGATTACAACATTTATAACTTCCTCGTGTGATTTTTTGATATTTTTATTTTTAAGTTTATGGCTTGAATTATGAATGTTCTTTAATTGTTCAATTTACAATTGTGAAAGACTGCAAAAAAAATGTTAAGTCTCTAGATCTCTCTGATTTAGAATGATCATGAATCAAATGTTGAGATTTATATTTTATATATGTTAATATGTTAATTTATTATAAAGTATCGCTGGTCGATGTACTTAGGATTAAAGTTACAATAGAAAATTAAGATTCTTCGACAAGCACGCATATATTATATGTATGTACACTCGATATTATTTTATAATGAAAAATGAAACTGAAATGTTTTGTATGAAACATAAGACAATAAAAATGTGATTTATATAAATATATACATATACTTTCAATGCATATACCTTTTTGAGTAAATCCAAAAAATCCAATTATATCTGGTTACTAATACAGTTCCTATATCAACAGTCATTGCTTTGGCTTGAATTCCTATTAAATCCTAACCTTTCGAAAGAACATCTATCTAAAAATTCTCCTAGTTTTAGTACATCAAAATACATACAATCAGAATAAGTTTTAGATTATAAATATGAAATAATGAATTTTTCAGATCCGAATAAAAAAAAACCATCGATACTAAAAATTCAAGTAGTCCTATATAACTATGGTTAAAAATTGATAAATATTACTTTTAAAAAAATTTACGCATTTATAATGACATTGACACAATATAATCGACATTATATTGTGTTATCAATATATTTCTTCAAACTTTACATTCACAGCCGATGTTATTGACATCGGGCCTATATACTATATCGAAATAATATTTGTAAACACGGATTTCGTGAAAATGCATTCTTCACGGTTTTCTTTAAGTTTCTGTTTACATTCGAAAAAAATAATGGTGAAAGTTAACATTATAATAGTGAATTGATGTGCAATTTTAACCATAAGGCAACATTCATTCTACTGCTGTTATTGTATCTTTAGGTTATGGGTGCTGTCAAACATTCACAATTTTTTTGATTATCTATGTTAAAATTGCTCAATAACTAATTTAAAAAATGGATGTCGATCTATTAAGACCGGGCACTGTTCCCATATCACCAGATACAGTGCTTTGGTTTGAATTTCTATTAAATCCTAACCTTTTGAAAGAACATCTGTCTAAACATTCTCCTGGTAAGTGTTTTGATACATCAAAACACAACAAGAATAATATTTAGATGATAATTATATATTAATGAATGTTTTAGATCCGACGGCCACAGATTTGATAACAAAGTTTTCATCTGTTATGCCACCTCCGCAAGAAGCGAACAAAATACAAAATGAAGCAAACAAACCCATCGATACTGAAAATCCAGGCAGTCCTACTTTATGTATTATAGAAGCTGAAAAATATTCCAAGAAACATTTGGCTCTCAAAGTGCTATGTTTGAAAGTTGCTGCGACATTGAAATGGAACCTCTGTTAGTATAATTTATGTTTAATATATTTTTTTATTTCATGAAATTTATTTATTTTAATATTTGGACTTTCAGCTATACTAGAAACGAAATTGTCACCACAAATTCAATCACAATTGATGCAAGATCTCGTGTATATGGCTACCGAAGGAACATATACAATACCTCCATGCGTATATATTTAATTTATATTATTTATATGAAATTTGAAAGTCTTCTGGATCTAAAAATAATAATTATTACAATTATATATTCACAGGAAGCTTCTGAAGAATATTTACAACGTGGAGGTGTAAAATTTTCATTTATTCTATATCACAGATGGTTATTAAGATTTCTCGTGAACAGAGCATTATTTACTCGAAACTCTAAACAAGGATTAGTGAATATGTAAATTATTTTTATTTTATATTTGATATTTTCAATACGATTACATTTATTTTAACATTTTTCAGGGGTGTAATGAGTACTGAAAACGGTTATATGCAACTGAATCCAGGATTCGATAAGTTAGTCGCTCAATCTGAAGATTCTAGGAAGCGTAGCTTACAATTTTTAATGGATTTGGTGGAAAACAAAGTCAAAATGTCTCAGGGAAAATCCAAAAACTCATTTCAATCCATGAAAGTTCCCGTAAACGACACATTTGCCATTTTGACCGAAGACACCACAGAAATGGTTCACGATTGGGAAATCACCGATATTTCAGTCAGCGAAAATGAAGTTTTCATGCAAATCAATTACGATCTGTGTTCAAATTTTTTCTTTTACGGTCAATACGACCAAGCTAGAAAATATATCCTTTTATGTAACGAGCATAAAGAAAGACTCGTTAGAGAAAAACATCCTAAAGACAGCGTCCACAAATCTGGCTTCGATTGGACCAAAATGGAATATGCCAGTGTCACGGAAGCTGAAATTTTCGGTTTCATGAAAGCCTTAAATATATCACAAGAAATGAATTCTTTGCTACACCAACTTCATGAAGCCATTGATAATAATTATGAAGGTTTAATAAGTGTTTTAGAAGCTGACAATTTGAAACGTGAAATACCTTTAGTTCACAGGCTTGTAGCTGAATTAGATATTCAAGGTGAAATATTAATTACGATCATATAATATCATGAAATGTAAAGTTTTCACAGGTTTAAATTTTTTTGATGCATACTTTAATTTTTTTTTGGCCTGTATTTAAACATTAATACCGATCATTTATATTCAATGGTCCATATTTATATTTTAGTATATAATTTTCAATCAATGCTCACAATACTTTTAATTTAATTATTACAGAATTGTTAATTATTTTAATTTAATTATTAAATTAGATCGACTAGAATTACTATTTAAACTGATCACCTAATAAAATAAGGCTACTTTTTAAATGGTCAGAATTTAAATACGATTTTGGTCAGAATTTTTACCCATTTATCAGAATATATTATATTTGACATTGGTCAGAATTTTTATCATGCTTTGATCAGAATTTTAATCAAAACGGTCAGAATAAATATTGAATGGTCAGAATTTTTACAGGGTTTGTCAGAATTTATATTAAATGTCAGAATAATATTAAAAACCCTAACCTAACCTATTCTGACCGTTTCGTTATTATATTCTGACCATTTATTATTTTACTCTGACAATTCATCATTTTATTCTAACTGTTTTTGTTTAAAATTCTGACCAAAACATGATTAAAATTCTGACCATTTAATTTTTTGCCATAAAATAATACTGACCCAAGAAAACATTTATATACTGATCAAATATTTCGTCCCCATTTTCATATTATGTCTATTTTTATTTAAAGGTGTTTCCTCGAGTGGTACGGCAACCGTATCACGAGATTTATTGAATAAAGTTGTTGCCCTAAACGTCGTGCGTTCGTTGTTAGACGGTAATTTGCCTTCCACTCATATCGATTTTAACCGACGCATGAGCACGATGGGCCCCAAATTCGTCGACACATTATTCTGGGCATTAAAGCCTATTTTGAAATCTAATACGTTGAGCGACGAAGACATTTTATTAATAAAACAATTCGTTTTGTATTTGGCAACGTCCGAACACGGCATATCCATGTCTAAAATCAAAGAGAATTTGAATCAGTTATGGTCCAAAGACGAGGATTTTGCCAAACTTGAAGGCGTTTCCGGATCGAACAAAGATATTGCCAGATCGATTATATTGACAACACGAGATTTGGATTTGGACGAAACGAATAGTCCTGCGAATATTCCTACGGAACTTTTAATGATAGGTACATTTTATTTATAGCAATCGTGTTTTATATTCTATGGATTCGATATTTTGATACTATTTTTTTTTTTATTTCCGAAGGATGGGAGGCGCCTGATATGAATTTAAAAAATGTTCCTGTATTAGAAGTCGGTCTTCTTCGTCAGAAACTCATAGATGCGACAACCGCTGATAAGATTCGCGAATGTTTAGTCAATTTAGCTGTAACAAATCCCGCTCAGCCTCTATGGACTGTGAATCCTCAATGGAAACTTCCGACGCCTTTACACAGCGTTGTTATGTCTCTGCCTAGAAGTTTCATACAGGTTATATCGTTCGCCATTTATAATAATTCGATATCGAATATTATATTGACGTATTCGTCTAGGATTTCAGTTATATAATTTTGGGTAAAGCTAAACAGCAAGTTGAAATGGGCGATCATAGTTCTGCATTAGAGCTTTTACTCATTTTGGAAACTGAAACTAAAAATCAGTTGAATCAAGCCGGCGGCGCTAACAGTGCTGCTAATAATAATTCCGTCATGTACAAATTGAGCAAACTGGTGGGATGGGAGGCTCTTCTGATGCAAATAACACAAGTGCGTCAAACATTATACATTTGTGGGTTATTTTTATGCAATATTTTCATATTTATAATGTTTCAGATGTTGGCGGATTGGCCTTTGCACAAAAATAATATGGAATTGTTAATGAAAAAATCAACGCTTTGCGTTCTTGCATTACAATCCGGAAACGGTATTATTCCTCGTATGGAGGTAAATTATAATGTCTATTATTTAAATGGTCAGAAATATGATTGTGGTCAAAATTTTTATCTCATTTATCAGAATTTATTTGACATTGGTCAGAATTTAAATTAAACCGTTAGAATTGAATGGTCAGAATTTTAAATGGGTTTGTCAGAATTTATATTAAATGGTCAGAATAATATTAAGAACCCTAACCTAATTTTATTTTGACCATTTCGTTATTAAATTCTGATCATTTATTATTTTATTATGACCGCTTTTGATTAAAATTCTGGCCAAAATATTCTGACAAAAACATGATTAAAATCCTGACCATTTAATTTTTTGCCAATTATAATATGAAGTATTAATTTTTGAATGAAATTATATAAGTGTATTTATATGTTTAACAGTCCATGTATATTTAACTCAACCCAAAACTTAGATTAAACAAATTAAATTGCTGAAAAAAACCTAATCGAACCCAACCTAACCTTATTTAACCCAACTCAACTCCCAAAAATGTGTATTATGACCGATCCAAATATACATGGACTGAAAAACGCGTAGACTGTGACATGTATTATATACAAAATTATTTTTAGATTGTTGAACAATGCTTCATATGTTTATTGAACGGTGGAGAATGGAAACAATTAGCAGATTTAGCTTCTGGAAATCGAGGGACTGGTCAAGCGGAGGCTGCAGTTGCTACCGCTCTCGCTGCTCATCATTTACGCACAAAACCGACAAAAAAACTACCTGAAGACCTTTGGGATATGGGTACACATAAAATTAATCGATTTAATCCAAAATCATTCAACAATATTACTTAACCTTATCATAAATATTTTCAGTCGTACCGATATTTGTCGTTGTTCACACGTCGTCATCGTCTATGAAACGCAGCAGTTCCGGCAATCCGGTAAATTCAAACAACAGAGACACTCAAGCCAATAGTAAAATGAAAGACGGAATGACATCGTTCTTTTCGAAACTTCGTGACCCAACCGTCCTTTCAGTCGTCATATCGTTGCTTGCAAAATTGTTCAACGTGCAAAAAGACGATTCGAACATGGACTTAAACATGGAATATATAAATTTATGGCCGGCAAAAGTTAATAACACAATATCTCTTCAATCCGTGTCGCACACGTTGTACCAATTAGTGACGCAGGCTTTAAAATACTACCCTAACAACATTTCGTGGATCAAACTATTAGGGGATATGAGTTTGGTTGGAGGACATTATGCGACAGCTATGAAACAATATTTGACGGCGTTGACAATTTTATCTGACAATTTTGTCCAACCTTTATCTAAGCAACTCATCGAAGACCAGACAATATTCAGACGTATGATAAAATGTTGTACTCAGTTGAATTGTCCAACCCAAGCCGCTATTTTGTGCCAGTTTTTGGAAGAGATAGATTACGTTTTGGCTTTTAAATGCTTGTCTGAAATGTCGCATTTGTGCTCAGACGCCATGGATAGTTATTACGGCTGTATTTGGGACACTAGTATATTGGAATATTTGATAAATTTGCATCATAAGCGGGGTGAAACGCATAGGAAACAACTGGCTGTTAAAGTTATGGGAATGCTCGAGCTTAACTCTAACAATAACGAGGAAATACAAAGAGAAGCAGCAAACAAACGCAAGGCTAAATTCATGAGAGCTCTCGTCAAGCAATATGTGTGCTGAAATCTATATTTTTACAGACCTTTGACCCGCACACAGTACTTATTTGCATTTATCGGTTCGTATGTTTAGTGCGAGGTATAAAATTATCTATTGTAAAAGTGACAATTACGATTGTATGATTTTTTCTTTATTTTCTTATACGAACGATCGTAATGTGCATCGATGTGAAAAGATTTTGGAATAAAAATATTTTATTATATTATATGTTTTTTTTAAATTTATAAATATGTTATCGTATAAGAATTTTATGAATATTGTTTTTTTATCGAAACCAATGAGATAAGCAGAAAATGTAAATATACCGGTTTTTTTGCTGTAGATTTTCAATTGGCCAAAATGACTGGTTCGAATTTGAAAATGACGAATGGAAATTGAAAATTTTGAAAAAATTAAATTAAATGGAAATAATAAATAAACAAATACAATATAGGATGACCGTAGTCTGGTCGTCGTCAAAAGATTAAATTTAATATTAACCATAACCATGCCTAACATTAGGCCGAAGAGAACTGAAAAATGAAATTGAACAAAAAATTTGGGAAAGTAACCCATAGTTAAATAAAAAAGCATTCAATCAATGTAATGTATTCATATTTTTCTTTTCTTTTTCTGCTGTTAATTTAGAGTTCTCAACGGTTTTATATCACAAATCGTTTGGTAACATCCTAAACTGCCATGTTTTGAATAACCGTCTACAATAATCAAATATCTGCCATAATGGTATGATTGAAATAAATTATGCATAATTCGATTGGCGTTTAATGCATTAATGTTATAAATTTCGAAATATTATTAATTCATTAGGTGAAACTGAATTTTTAATGTTAAATCATCATCATTGTCGATCCGTTTTGTGCCCACTGCAGGACAGGGTCTCCCCATCAAATATTGGGCGGTCTAGGCTATATACCTTATACGAGTGCCAACCTCGTACCAAAATATTAAATAATGATACAAATTGTCTTGAAATTTCGTACTTCATCTTTTTAATATAGCAATTTTCATCAGGGTTAAAAAAAGCTTTTAATATATTAAAGAAACGGCATAGTGTAGCAAACATTGGTGAAGTTTTTCTTAAATTCAGTTTTGAAACCTCCATCAACCCATTTGCGAAACTCCATCAAGGTCTTATTTTATTTTTATTTTTATTTCACGTTTGATTTTCTTATATAACATAATTGAAATTTCCGCAATTACCCCGACCACTTGTAAACCATTAACCATTTCAATAAATTCTTCATATCGTTCATCTGTTCTTGAAATTTTTTTCACGCTAACATTTAAAAATGATTCGTTTTAAGAATCCTCTTTCATGTCGGATTTACATTTATATTATATATATAGATACTGTCGAAGTGTAATATGGTCCCTAGTATAATTGAACAAACATTATGGTGTTTTATTGAACGATTCATAAATGATCCCCTATATATAATCACGCATTTCTGTGTGTGTGTGTGTGTGTGTGTGTGTGTGTGTGTGTGTGTGTGTGTGTGTGTGTGTGTGTGTGTGTGTCCGTCTGTCTGTTCGTTCGAATGACGCTCAGAATACTTCATGAATGATTCAGATATACTATGTCGTTTACATCACAACCTATGTATTTCTAACAGTCACGGTCGAAACATATTACGAAAATAACATCAAATAATGAAAAAACAGTTTTTTACTCAAAGCAACGTCATTGCTCCGCTCAGGTTCTGGGTGTCACCACACTGGAAAGTTTCGAGATAAAACTACAAAATGGCGTTAGTAGTTTTATTAGAACTGTTTTAGTTCCTGAGAAATAGTGGGACCCCGTCTTGCTTCGCCACCCCGTCTTGTCCCCCTTTCCCCCACTCTATAAAAAAAACATAATCAATTTTCATTTAATATGTACAATTGTATACTGGTCTGGTCCAAATCTTACCATTGCGTCATAATAATATATATATTTTTTTTAATTTTAAACCATGTTGTAAAAAAAAAAACACAAAAACGATACTTATTCATGAACCGCGTTTTTTTGAAATCGCGTAAAAATATTTTTCATATTCAAAAAAACCTTTATAAAAACTATTCAAATACTCAAAACAATCGTTACGTACATTCTCAATGCATCAACACTACTCATAAAGAAGTGCAACTTCAAAAAGTATTATTTTCGAAAAGAAATATAAATATTCGCCATATTTATAAATTAGCAAATCGTTCATAGTCCGAGTTATTTCTGGCGTCATGGTTTCGCTGAAAAATATTATTCATATTCATGAATTTCCTGCAATTTTCGTTCACGTATCGGTCGAATGATTAGTTCGTTTTCATTGTGATTGTTTTGAGTTAAGTTGAATGCACAAACTGAGATAGGTCCATTAAAAGTAGTACGTACCCATTGTCGTTATAAGAAGTGTTTTTGTCTCTTAACTTTCTCCTCCATTCATAACATTGTACGTGCAAACAATTGCACAATTCTATAAAGGGTTAATGAGAATGAGTTCATTCGATAAAACCCATTGTCCTGTCATTTTAAAACGTATTTTCAATTAAAATTTTATGAAGATCTTTCTCGACACTATCTAGATTCTGGATAAACAATCAGACATTATATTTATGAGACGATTTATAATAACCGGATAAAAATTCAAAGTAAATTTGACGTTACTCAACCGAAAGGGTACGGAAACGTTATCGCGCAAGCTTCTATTGGATCCAGCGAATCCTAAGCTTTTTAACAATTGAGATTTTATCGAAAATTTCAATGGCTATAATAAAATAAATGTGATGTGATTTGAGGTCGTCTCTAAGTGCGTGTGTGCACAAAATCGACCCCGACCTCTTTGTTGTCGGTGAAATATTTTCGATTGAATAAACGAAAGTTGCCCAAGTGCGATTTCCTACAATTATTTAATACGCTTTTTCGAATTCGCATTTAATTACTCGATATAAATTGATTTTTTTTATTTTGTGGATATTTTCAAATATTTCTTTTTATATAATGCGACATTTCTCAGAATATAATACATCATCACGAACTGCATACATAATATGTGATTCGAATAACTCTTTGCTTCTTTTCCGACGTGAAAAAAAAATAATTTTCTATGTAATCTCGGTTCCAGGAACTACTTCAATGCTGAATAAATAAATGTCTCGTATGAATATTGCATTTTATAAACTGCAAAAACGTTTTCGCGGCGGTTTTTTTTTTGTGAACGTTTGAAAAATCGTCTCGATTCGCGACGCCGGTTCGTGAATTTTTTACGTCTTTTCAGCGCCTCGATTCGGGCTGTCTCATATGACAAATATTTAAATGAATTAATTATTTTCGAAACAAAAGCGTCTCGGCCTTGTCACACTTACGGCTTTCTTTAAATTAATATATAAAAGTCTAAAATTCGATGTACATAATCGAATAATTGAAACCACAATGGAACAAAGAATACAGTCGGACTGATTTTTCGTTTGAAACTAGGGAATCGATGCTTAACATTTGAATGCGTTCATTGATATTGAATTTTTAGAATTGAAAGCGGGTTTTTTTTTTCAAATTACAGCGCAAATGTCAATAGTTTTCACTAATGATTCATTGGCATTTTAAAGGTCAATCTTCTTTTTCATATTTCATACGAAACGACGTATGAATGTTTCCAATTTGATATTGTTTGCAAAAATAATTTCCTGTTAACTCATTTCAATATTTCTGAAAATCATATGTGAATTATCAATTGTTATAACTCTTTTTATAACTCTCGCTATTTTTATCTTTATAAACAAAACTATTTCTCGATACGAAATATATTACATTATATTTTATACATTTTCAAAACTAATATTTAATTCATTCATCTTTCAGAATATGTATAATGATAGAATGAAAAGATGAGCTGCAACCGTTTTTTTTTTTAAATCTTACATGATTCATATATTTTTTTAAATAATGTTTCTTACGATTTTTGTAAATTATGTACAAAGTGCATCGACCGCTTGAAGATTTCACTTGCGCTAAAAATCGGAGCGGGAAAACCGCAGATTTTCATGAAATTATTCGAAACGAATCGTTGAGTTCTCATCACCGTCAAATCTCAAAATAATTCATATACTTAATGGAAAGCAAAAATTTTCAAATTCAAAATATAACTGTTATGTCGAATCAGATGTTAATGTTTGAAAAAACTAAACAAAGGTTATCGAAGTTTTCATCCAATCAAGTGATTGTATTTGATGATTCATAATTGAACTTGACTTTGGGACTAATTCAATTGAATTTTTTAGTTAACCTTATGCATTATTAAAACTTTAAATATTGAATTTTCTTTCAGGTTGTAACCCTCGGTCTCTATACATACTTTATAGCGGCTCTGATGGGAAAACAGATGATACCTACAAGAAAAGAATATGATAGTCCCGATATGTACGTGCCCCTCTTCGCAATGATGCAGGTATTGTTCGACTTTCATTTAGATATGAGGCTGTACTTTGGGATAGTATTAGTGTCTTGGATTAATATACTGTCAAAAAACGAATAACGTTCATAATTGTATTTACTCATTGAACTATCAATTGTGACACACTTAATTTGCATTCATATTAAAGCCATTTTTGAACATTTGTGTAAATAATACATATACTCTCAGTCGTTTATATCGAATTAAAAAAAAAAACAGTATATTGAAAAAGTACACGATATCAACATTTCAAAATGTTCTTAATACATTTCCAATTTCACTCATTCTTTTTTCAATTAATTTTACATAATGAAGTAAATAAAATAAATCGTTTTTCAAAATATCCACCCATTTGCAGTTCAGCATGTACCTTGGATGGTTGAAAGTTGCTGAAGTGTTAATCAATCCATTCGGTGAAGATGATGATGATTTTGAGTTAAATTGGCTAATTGATAGACACGTTAAGGTATAAACAATAATTTAAATTTCCAATTCTTTATATTACATTAGTAGCTAGTTAATGAATTGTTTTTGTAAATTATTTGCAGGCAGCTTACATGATTGTAGATGAGATGCATGAAGAGCATCCAGAATTACTGCGTGACCAATATTGGGAAGATGTTGTACCCAGAGATCTACCTTATACACTAGCAGCAGAGCAATACAGAAGAGGTGAACCTCCTGGATCCGCTGATCATTATAAAGTTCCTCAATCTGAATCTGCTTACGCAAATCTACCAACATCTGCAAGGAAATCACATGCAGATGATACATACGCTGATTATGTAAATATATTAATCAATAGCATCTATGGACTGTATTATGATCATTTTATTTAATTTATAAATTTTCAGGAAAGTGTGGACACACCTCTGGTAGAGAGAAGGAAAAATTGGTTCCAGCGTCAAATATCTAGAATGGGATCGATGAGGTCTGTTTCTACAGCCTACTCTTCTAGTGGAGTTTTCACGAAAAACTCTCTAAATTCAGTAGTCTACTCAAACCCTGAAGCTGGAGATGTTACTTCGTCACCTAACGGGACTCAGCCTCAAGTAGGGCATCAAAGAAAGACTTCAGTAAACGAAAGAGTTTTGGGTGGTAAATCTGTCAGAGGACATGCTAAAAGACAAGGTGAAAAGCTAATGCTATCTTTTTTATATATTACTAATTATTCATGTAGCAAAATATGGTTTATTATGAGTAAGAAATGGAATAGAAATACTATGAATTACAAGTTTAGAATTCAATTTTGAATATGAATCACTATTTTCAAATTATCATGTATGAAGATATAAATTCTAATACTACTTTGATACATTTTCTAGAACTAGATTTCATACTGTTAATATTTCAGCTCAATTGTATTTTTTTACTATTTCAGCTACTCAAAAGTTAAACGGATCAGCTGTTCCATTGAACGTACGTAATAGACCTAGAATACCAACTCCAGATCGTGAACAAATAGCCACCGCGTTAAGCAACAACAATTCTGTCGGTGTTGCTCTCATGGCTCATCATTCACTTCAGAGTGAAGTCCCTGTATTGGGTGCTCTAGTGCTTTCTCCAATACAAGAACTAGATGGTGGTTCTGTTAATAATACTCTCAGCCCAGGATCTCCAGGGACAGCTGCCCTAGCCCAAGCAGTCCTGTCACCAGGTCTTGGTCCAATATTAACTGCTCCTGCTACTCCAATGACTTTCACTCCAGTAGCAGTATCTCAAATTGTTTCTGGATCACTTACGTCTACAGCTCATATCGCTAGCAACACATCACCATCCAGTTCTCTCCATCCAATGACTGTGACTCCCGTAACTGTGCAGCCTATAACTTCAGTCACTCAACCATCTATTACTTCATTAGTCAAATTATCTCCATCACTTATAACATCAAGAATACTTGCTTCTACGACTTTAGGAGTCACAGCTCCGATAACTACTGTTTCATCTCTTCTCGCAGTGAAGGATAATATCACAACCAAAGACACAAGTGATGAGTCTGAGGAGAGAACTCCTCCGTTATCTCCAATTATAACTGAAATAACTAACATGACTTCTTCGATGACGACAGATTCTCCTGCAATGTCTAATGTGCCAACAATAGTGACCACTTCATGTGCAGCGCAAGAAATTGAAAAAGATACTAAGCCCAGTCGAAAACAGAGCACGAGTAAACTAGGTGAAGTATACGTCTGAAATTTTCATAGTCCATTTATTGTAATGTAAAGAAAAAGTGATGAAATTCTTAGGAAAATTTTTAATACAATAATGAGACAAGTCGCTTCGGATAGCTCTGTGAGCGCGAGGTGAAATCCTACTATGTAGGCCAAACAAATAATATAAGTTAGACCATTTAAATATAGAGAATTATATATTTGAAAGAACAAACTGTGGAATTTGCAAACAGCACAATAAATCGTATATTATCCATTGTGAATGTGAAGTGCACTATAACTTTATGAGTTTAGCCTGAAGTTTTAACTTAGAAGAAATCACTGTGAATTTTATACGTGTTATCCTATATTTTATGAAAATAGTATGTAGGTAAATTTTTTACAATATATGCAATTGCAAATACGATGACGTTTCCAGATCACATACTTTTGTAATGAAATTGTGATATTCAAATGTCAATAATGCTGCAATGTTTAATCATATTAGTGACCTGCGGCCATTTAACTTAATTGATCTATTTTGTTTATATTTTGTATCATATAATTAATTTTGATTTTCTTTTAATATTATACATAATTTCATCGTTGACAAATAAGGAATTTTCTTATTTATTTTTAAAATTCCCTTTGTCGATGAATACATACTTTAGATATGGTGTTTAGGTTTTTTTTTTGGTTCTAGTTTAATTCTTTTTTCTAATTTTGAAAAATTATAAAGTCTATGAACAGAAGAGCTTCCATCATGGTGCGACTTCCACATGAGTGTGTTGAAGTTGAAGTTTATCGAAAAGGTTCTACAAGTTTACGAATTATTAGAATTAAAATATATTAAAAGAACCTTATGGATAATTAAAATTTATGAAGAAATTATCAAATTGTATTTAGTTAATTTTCTTTTTTTTACGTTTATAAATAAATTTTAGATTGCCATGTATGAAAAGAATAAAATCAAATATACTTCTGTTGGCAGTTCAATTTTTCAAAATCCATATAATTTTTTTTTAATAATGTAAATACATATATGAAAATAATTATCAAGATATTGCATATTTGTGATTTGTAAAAATTAATGTATATATATAAATATAGTTCGAAGTACAACTATATTTATTTATTTACAATTATGATCAAATGTCAGTTGTTTTTTTAATATCAATATTCACTGATTTTCCACACTTCATCAAAAAACAAAACCATGTGTGAATGAAAAATGTCTAAACGTAATTATTTGTAATATATGTGAAGTTTAGGAAATGAATTTATAAATTTCATATATAAATTCGCATAGAATATTAATTTTAAGTTGTAGAAAGTTATCATTATTCCGTCCATAAATATATATATTAATTTTTTGAATGAGGATCACGCTGTTAATAATCACAAAATTATTTATTACGTATATAAATTATACAGAATTTTGATATTCTTCGCATATAAACCATGACTGTGAAAATCAATGTTATTTACTATGAATTGTAAAAATCTATTTTGTATGTTTATATACATTTTATCTGTAATTACGAGGTTTATTTATAATAAATGTTAATATTTTTCTACTCGCTTTCATAAACATTTTATGACTAGGAGTTCCGGTTCGGAGATAAAAGTGATCAGAATGTGTCATATTTATAAGTTGTTAAGTCCACTGATTGAGTTTAGATAGAGATTGAGTGAATTTCTAAAGTGCAGCATATCACCATACATAGTATAGAATAAACATTTATGTTATTTCAAGCATCTTCGTCAAATGACGTCCAAATCCTGAATGTGTTGCTATTGAATCATAGTATGATTAGCATGTGAAAAAAAAATGCTGTTGTTTGTTTATTTTTGCTAAATTGTTTTATTTTGTGGACATTTAGTTAAATATAATAATTATAAGTGAATGTGATATATTTCGTTCATAAATGTTTTACAAATTTGAAATCAATATTTTATTCTTGAACTTTTTAGTTATTTGCAATAATGAACTGTGCCAGAGCAGACCAATAAATGTATAATTGTGATAATTCTTTTTATAATAAAATAGATATATTATAAATACTTTAATCCTTCCAAAGTTTTAAAACTTGTGTATTATTTATTGTATTTCCTCCCTGTATTCGTTTAACTAATACCATAAATGTATCAAGTGGAATAAAAAAAAAACTAAAAACATTTTTACCTCCATTTTTTTACATAATATTAATTAGTATGTTAAGAATACAAAATAATTT
>JAOXNN020000029.1:4298015-4309268 GCA_028571205.2 Hydropsyche betteni | reverse complement strand
ATGAATTATTTTGATTTTATTAATTAAATATCAAATATTCAAATCGGGTACGGGCATCGACTTTAAAATAAACACATCCTACACATCCCGATGTTATTAACTTCGGGCCTATATACATACTAGTAAATATAATATTCAACAATTTTATTTAAATATGAGATCATTGTCATAATTAGGTACTATTTTTTTTGCATTAGCTGAAATTTTCGTTAATTAGATTTGATAGAAATTTAAGTTTATATAGTTTTATGGTGTTACTGTTTGGTTGACCAACAAGCTATTTTCAAAAAATTTTCGCCTGCGGTAACTTTTTTGTCTGATTTTCCACAATTGGTAAAACTATATAATATACTGAAAACTTGAATTTCTGTCAAATGTAATTAACGGATATGTCAGCTAACATAAAAAAATATAGAAATTATGATCATCGTCATCATCATCATTGTTGACCCATTGTGTATCCACTGCAGGACAAGGCCTGCCCATCAAATATTGGGGGTCTACGCTATATACCTTATCCGAGAGCCAAACTCGTATCGATAGTATCATGATAATGATGATCTCATATTTACATAAAATTGTTGATATTATACAATTCACTGGGCAGTCACCGCATATCAAGCAGCGAATCGAGATTGTTCTAAAATGCGAAAATTATTGCTGATATTACTTTTGAGCATCATAATACATTACACTTATGGTTTGAAAAATAAAATCAATCGCTATACTAATAACACTAATTTACAAAACACCGTGATCAAAGGATTCGTGAGTATTATTTTTAGTACCTATTTATGGATCATTCGTTAAAACACCATAATGTCTGTTCCATTATACTAGGGACCATATTACACTTCGACAGTATCTATGGGTAAATGTAAATCCGACATGAAAGAAGATTCCGAAAGTAAAATATTTTTAAATATTAGCGTGAAAAAAATTTCGAGAACAGAAGAACGATTTCGAGGAGTTATTAAAATGGATAATGATGTACAAGTGATGGGGGTAATTGCTGAAATTTTAAATATTATATTGTATAAGAAAAACAAACGTGGAATAAAAATAAAAATATTACTAGACCCTGCTGGAGTTTCGCAAATGGGTTGATGGAGGTTTTAAAACTGAATTTAAGAAGAAATTCTTAGATGTTTGCAACAGTACAGTGTTTTCTATAGCGATGATTTATTTCAAACCTGATAAAAATTGCAATATTAAAAAGGTTAAGTATAATACAAAATTTGAAGATAATTTGTATCCTTATTTAACATTAAAAAATTAGTTTCACCTAATGAATTAATTATATTTTGAAATTTTTAAGGAACTTATGACATTAGTGAATTAAACATCAATCGAATTATGCATAATCTATTTCAATCATACCATTATGGCAGATATTTGATTATCGTAAACGGTTATTCAAAACGTGGCAGTTTGGAATGTTACCAAACAATTTGTGATATAAAACCGTTCAGAACTCTAAATAAACAACAGAAAAAGAAAATAAAAATATGAATAAATTAAATCGAATGAACGCTTCTTTTTAACTATAGTTTACTTTTCCAAATTTTTTATTCAGTTTTATTTTTCAGCTTATTTCGGTCTGTTGGATAATTATAAGATCAACGTAGTTTCCTTTTTCAAATTTAATATTATACTTTAAATGTTTTTTTTTGTGTGAGCTTTCTATGTGTTTAGTGTTGTGAAAAAGTATTGAAAAAATAATATTTCAAGAAAGTTTTTTATTTTATTACGCCATATGACGCAACTTTTACTGCGCAAACTTTACAATTACAGATGGATATGAATAATATTTGGCATGGTTATTGTTAATATTAAATTTAATCTTTTGACGACGATCAGACTCCGGTCATCGTATATTGTAAATTGATAGTTTTTGGGGATACAGTTTGACTGACTAAAGCATTTCAAAAAATTTTCGCCTGCGGTGCCTTTGTCTGATTTTACACTATCGGTAAAACTATATAATACGAGCGGTAGTTCCCGACGTTGCTCGGAACTTAAATTTTAAATCAAATTATTTCTTTAATTTAAATTCATCAAAAAAAAGCATAAGCATGGCAACAGATTGTCAACTCGTAAACTTGGTATAACGGCTTGATATGATTCTATAAATTGCATAACCAAGACAACTAAATTCAACAAACTTCAGATCTTTGACTCTTAGTACTGATTTTTTTTTCATCTTAAATTAGCGTCAGATCGAATTGCAAAATGGTTTTAATAATACAACAACATTGTCGACAAAAAAATACATATACAAGCAAATTTTTATGGCGATTGGTCGTACGGTTTCGGAATGAAACAGCATCAAACAAATATTACAAATATTCATTTTTATATATATATATAGATACTTTAAATTTAAATTTCTGTCAAATGTAATTATTGGAAATGTCAGCTAACATAAAAAAATATAGTAATCATAATAATGATCTCATATTTACGTAAAATTGTTGAATATTATACGATTCACTGAGCAGTCACAGCGTATCAAGCAGTGGATCGAGATTGTTCTAAAATGCGAAAATTATTGCTGATATTACTTTTGAGCATCATAATGCATTACATTTATGGTTTGAAAAATAAAATCGATCGCTATACTAATAATACTAATTTACAAACCGCCGTGATCAAAGGATTCGTGAGTATTATTTGGTACCTATTTATGAATCATTCAATAAAACACCATAATGTTTGTCCAATACTAGGGGCCATATTATGTTTCGACAGTATCTATGGATAAATGTAAATCCGGGATGAAAGAGGATTCCGAAAATAAAGTATTTTTAAATATTAGCGTAAAAAAAATTTCGAGAACAGATGAACGATTTCGAGGAGTAATTGAAACGGTTAATGAAGTACAATTGATGGGGGTAATTGCTGAAATTTTAAATATTATATTGTATAAGAAAATCAAATGTGGAATAAAAATATAAATAAAAATAAAATTAGGCCCTGGTGGAGTTACACAAATGGGTTGATGGAGGTTTTAGAATTGAATTCAAGAAGAAATTCGTAGATATTTGCAACAATATAGTGTTTTCTATAGCGATGGTTTATTTTAAACCTGATAAAAATTGCAATATTAAAAAGGTAAAGTACAAAATTTGAAAATAATTTGTACCATTATTTAAAATTAAAAAATTAGTTTCACCTAATGAATTAATAATATTTATATCGAAATTTTTAGGGAATTTATAACGTCGATGGATTAAACTTCAATCGAATTATGCATAACATGTTTCCATCATACCATTATGGCAGAAGTTTGATTATTTTAGACGGTTTTACAAAACTTGGTAGTTTAGGATGTTACAAAACGATTTGTGATATAAAACCGTTGAAAACTCTCAATAAATAGCTGAAAAAGAAAAGAAAAATATGAATAATATGAATACATTACATTGATTGATTGCTTTTTTATTTAATTATGGGTTACTTTCCTGAATTTATTATTGTTTTATTTTTCAGTTCATTTCGGTCTGTTGGATAATTATAAGATCAACGTAATTTCTTTTTTCAAATTTAATATTATACTTTAAATGTTTTTTTTTTTGTGAGCTTTCTATGTGTTTAGTGTTGTGAAACTTATGTATTGAAAAAATAATATTTCAAGAAAGTTTTTTTATTTTATTACGCCATATGACGCAACTTTTACTGCGCAAACTTTACAATTACAGATGGGTATAAATAATAATTGGCATGGTTATTGTTAATATTAAATTTAATCTTTTGACGACGACCAGATACTGGTCATCATATATTGTAAATTTCACGAGCGTGTTGTTGTAAAATTCGCGACGAATACGAATTATCGCTTTTAATACATTTATCACGAGTCACCAGAATTGAAATCCGAACTATTCCAGGATCAATGTCTCTCTGACCTATAGATGTACCGGATGTACTCGGAAGTTTTTGTTATATTGATATTTGGGAATTTATGTAATAATCCCTCCCAAACTGCAGCCCGGCTCTTTCAAAACATATCCTCTCAAGAAACATAACTTCGAGAATTAATATAAAGTTAAAGATTTGCAGGAAAAATATATATGTTATTATAAGGCCTAATATATTTATTTATAAAGTTATAGTATAGTCAAATAATCAAAAAACAAATAAAATAAACTCAAAACTTTTTTGATGACGATGAAATCTTCAAAACGTCGTACCGGCGCGGTTTATTTTCAGTAAGCCGCTAATTTTTTTTGGGTGTTATCTGGCTAGTGTTACTATCGTAAAATATTAAGATCTGCACGATTAATTCAAAAACTACCGAGTAAATGAAAACAGCTCTTTCAAAACTTGGCTCCATCATACCCCTTCTCATACCATACTTATTTGCATTTATCGGTTCGTATGTTTAGTGCGAGGTATAAAAATATCTATTGTAAAAGTGATGATTACGATTGTATGATTTTTTCTGTATTTTCTTATACGAGCGATCATAATGTGTATCGATGTGAAAGGATTTTGGAATAAAAATATTTTATTATAATTATATTATAAGTTTTTTTTATTTATAAATATGTTATAATATAAGAATTTTATGAAAATTGTTTTTTTATCGAAATCGACGAAATAAGCGGAAAATGTAAATATACCGGTTTTTTATATAGATTTTCACTTGGCGAAAATGACTGTTTCGAATTTGAAAACGGCAAATGAAAATTGAAAATTTTGAAATCATCTTTGAGATATGAAAAACGATCAAGCCGGATCTTCGATATTTTCACGTTTGGAATCGTAAGAGTGCCACTCATTTTTTTGACGACAATTTTAGGGAATGGATTTACGATTTTCGATCAATGTGATACTAAAATCTAAATTGCTCAGCGGTTTCCAAACTGGGAGGCGCGGGCCATTGTCAAGGGAGGCGCCAAAACTTTTGATAATAAAATGATTTTCACACAAATACAATATACATACAACGACCGGAGTCTGGTCGTCGTCAGAAGATTAAACTTAATATTAACCATAACCATGCACCTTAGGCCGAAAAGAACTGAAAAATAAAACTGAATAAAAAATTTGGGAAAGTAACCCATTGTAAAATAAAAAGCATTCAATCACTGTAATGTATTCATATTTTTCTTTTCTTTTTCTGCTGTTTATTTAGAGTTCTCATTGGTTTTATATCAGAAATCGATTGGTAACATCCGAAACTGCCATATTTTGAAAAAATGTCTGTAACAATCATGTATCTGCCGTAGTGGTATGATTTAAACATATTATGCATAATTCGATTGGCATTTAATGTATTAATTTTATAAATTCCCTTAAAATTTTAAAATATTATTAATTCATTAGGTGGAATGTTAATGTTAAAGTAATGTTCATTTTTAATGTTAAATAATGATACAAATAATCTTCAAATTTTCTACTTTACCTTTTTAATAAAGCAATTTTCATCAGGATTAAAAAAAGCTTTTAATATTAAAGATAACGCCATAGAGTAGCAAACATTGGTGAAGTTTTTCTTAAATTCAGTTTTAAAACCTCCATCAACCCATTTGCGAAACTCCACCAGGGTCTAATTTTATTTTTATTTTTATTCCACGTTCGACTTTCTTATATAATATAATATTTAAAATTTCGTTAATTACCCCGATCACTTGCAAGCCATTAATCATTTCAATAAATCCTTCATATCGTTCTTCTGTTCTTGAAATTTTTTTAACACTAACATTTATAAATGGTTCGTTTTCGGAATCCTCTTTCATTTCGGATTTACATTTATATATAGATACTGTCGAAGTGTAATATGGTCCCTAGTATAATTGAACAAACATTATGGTGTTTTATCGAACGATTCATAAATAATAAATAATACTCACGAATCCTTTGCTGATGGCGGTTTGTAAATTAATATTATTTGTATTATTAAAAGAGTAATTATTGATTTCATTTTTCAAACCATAAGTGTCATATATTATTGTGTTCAGAAGTAACGTCAGCAAAAAATTTCGCATTTTAGAACTATCTCGATTCGCTGCTTGATAGACTGTGACTGCCCAGTGAATCGTATAATATTCAACAATTTTATGTAAATATAAGATCACTATCATAATTACTATTTTTTATGTTAGTTGAAATTTCCGCTAATTACATGTAACAGAAATTTAAGTTTTTAGTATATTATATAGTTTTATGGTGATACAATAAAACATTTGAAAAAAATTTTCACCTGCGGCGCCGTTTTTATCTTACTTTTATTATATAATTGCTTGTTGTAGAAATATTGATAAATTAGAAAAAAGAATAAAGGCTTTTAGTAGAAATTAAGGAAATTGATAGTTTTTGGGGATACAGTTTGATCGAGTAAAACATTTGGAATTGGTTTTTAAAGAGATTTGCCTCCTGGACAAGTACCCCAGGTCCTGATATCTAAAATCAAAATTATTGTTACTTAGCTATTAAAAAAAACCTTGAAAATAATTTGTGTGGGGAGAGGGGGGTTTAAAAATTAAGCTTTCCGACATTACTTTTTTCAGCACAAAATCGCTGTATATATATGTATTGAAAAATAAAATGTAGGGAGGCGCAGGAAAAAAATCTTTTTTGGGGTAGCCCAGTAGCAAAAAGGTTGGAAACCGCTATTTAATAGCTTGAACGTTTTTCCATCACATACGCTTTTATAGAATTAGCCGTTAATAACGTCTAACAGGTTTTTCGAGTGAAGTGTCGTATTGAAACGTAGTTAGGAAAACTTGAATTTATTATTTTTTTCATTAATAAGGCGCATTATATAAATATTTTTTTTATTATAAAAACACGAGTCGCTTTAGCACAGTTACATTGCGTTGCCGAATGTGAATTCGATTAGTTTTTATTTTTTTTTATAAACAGTTTCTCACAAACTCAATATTTGTGTAATGTCACAAAAAATATTTCAAAATTCGTTCAGTAATTTTATACGAATCTGAATTGATCAAATCAATTACACACGTCTCCCAATTTACGCGGTTGATAAATTCCACGATCAAATGGAAACTGGGTAAAAAAATACTATGAATTCGTACGACTAGACGAATAGTAATTATAATTGGGATATATTATATGTACGACTGGTCACCACGGCACTCATAGTTACTTACTGGTCAATACTATAGGGGTATCGGATTGCTAACTTGTACACATACTATATGTATAAATAGCCAATTGCCACAAAATAGCCACATCCAAAAAAAATATCGACGTACTATTTTATTTAATCCAATAAAATATCATCTCACATTACCAGTCCAAAGTATAGGTAACCTATAAATAAGTAACCTAGGACACTAATTTCAGAAGTACGTCAAAAATCCGAAATATATTTAAAAAAAATTATGACTTTCCAAGAAACTATTGCTACAAACATCAATCAACGAAACTGGGGCGCTATTTATCCTATAACCGGCCCTAAAACCGATGAAATTTTGCAAAAATGAAGCAAATCGAATATTTAGAATCGTATCTGTTTTTGTCGTCGGCGACGCATCATGCGTGCTCTTTTTTAGTACGAATGTGTGTATGTGAAAAAATCCATATATGAAAAAAAACTTAACGTTCCGTTAACTTTCTCCTCGTTATGATCGCGCGATTTCTCGTTCGGTCGCCCGCGGCCGTGTTGAAAAATAAAAACATTCGTACAATGGATATTTCGGTCGTATGAACCGTGTCGTGTTTGTGGATTGACCGAAAAATGCTTAAATTCGGTCGTATGTAGTTTTGTTAATGTTCATATCGAATAAGGTCAACTGGATAATGTGACGCTGTACCGCTGTTAGGCAAAGTTCAAAATGTCGCCTTCTCTAAAAACGCAGTTCCAAGTTCAAACGATTTTATTTATAATAATTCTATAGTATGAAAATAATTTTAAATTACATTTTTTCGTCGTAAATTTTGCTTCAAAACAAATTTTATCGTTAACTTTTTGTTGAATGTGTTTTTATAATGAAAAATACTTATTTATAAATTTATTTTGCCACCATTTAGACATTTTCAAATATTCAATTTTATTAGAGCATTTATGACTAAATTATTATTTTTATTCAAAAGCCTCAGAGAAAAATAGTCCCATTTTCCCAATATGCAAAATTTTTACAAAAATTTCAATACGAAAGATTTCCATAAATAATTTAATCTATTTTAAAGAAATTGAAAATGATTGATTATTTTTTACTAGATATGACTTTAGCCCACGACGGTCCAAAATGTTTTCAATCCAGTCCTCCATCTGAAACAATTGCCCATCCCTGATTTATACTGACCCCGTAATAAAACAATACTGACCATTAACTCGTTTAAATACTGATCAAATATCTTGTTCCCTAAAACATTACGATTTCATATCATAAAAAGAATCAAGTATATAAAAAACATTCATGAAATTTCAAAAATTGCCTATTCAGCAGATCAGATTTCGCGCCGTTAGTCGCCCGCGCGCGAATCCCATTGGTTAATGAGCCGGCTCAAGCCCCGCCCCCAAACGCTCCCATTGGTCCGAAAATAAAAACAAATGGACACTTCTGCGATTGCGCTTCGTCATATCTTCGAAAGCGCAATCGCTTATGTCCTTTAGGAATTTCGAAAAGAACGGTTCCGTCCGTTTTTTGTATAGAGTGTGAGGAGATTTGATTTTTTAGATTTTTTATATATGTTTATTTATGCATTTTTCGAACGCTCGAGTGCGTATGTGAGGTGTTCAGGATCAAAACTAGTAATTTTTGCTTTGTGTTTTTTGTGATATGAAAATTATGTTGATATTGTTTTATCACTTGTATAAATATTGAACACAGAATAAGACTTTGTATAATTTCAATAAAAAAATAAGAAAAGTATTTTTTTTAATTAATTAGATATACAATGACAAGTTTGCGGTCAAAAGTTCAACAAAAAAAAAACTATATGTCATTCTTTGGTGAAATACTGAACAATCAAAGTAGTTGGGATTTAATGTGAAACTCTGTGATTCATTTTTTTTTTTAATTTTTCGTGGTGGAACGAACTTAATATACCTACCACTCTGCAAATTAAGATATCAAAAAGGTAGAAAACTTTTTATTACAGTAAGTCTCAAATAGTTAATTATTATTATACTTATTGTCTTATATAAATATTGAATACGAAATGAGACTTTTCTGATATTTTCATTTATTATGTGTGATGAAACTAATGACGATTATCAAGGAGTTAAAATAGAAGTATAACATTTTTTTTAAAGTCCTTATATTTATTTATCATTTAAGTTTTGTTATCCGGAAAGTTTTACCAGTTTAAAAGATTTTTATACAATGGATCGATTTAATATACAATTTATTCAAATAAAAATTATTCCAATTTCATTTAAAACAAGTGGAACACTTGAGTGTCGGAATTTCTCACTTTATCTAACTCGAAAGTGAAATTTTCTATAAATTTTTACAAAACATTGCCCAAATTGTCATAAAATCAAACAATTGAATTAAAAGGAAGATAATAACTCGGAAGTAAAATTTCCTATTAAATTTTTATAAAATATTGTTCAGTTTCAAACAGAATCAAATAGTTTTAGAAGATAATAATTCGATTGAACATATCAGCGAAAAAAACTAAAAAGAAAAAAGTTCATCATCAACAGACCCCGATCGTCTCGGGGCGAAATGCGAGTTTCGGCACTGCACCCCTCGAATGTGATTTTTTTTCGATATCGCTGCGATCTATAATTCGAATCCCGTTTTTAATGGCCATTTCGATTAAAAACTCGTTCTGGCCCCCGCCGTGTCGTCGCCGGAGCTATTTTCGAACGAGAGAACGTGTCCTAAAACTACACGGTGTTTGCGCAATGTTTAAAAAAAATACGTTCGATTAATTCGTATGGTAAATAACGAAATCCGAAATCGAACTGTTGAGGATCCGCGTATAAGAACGGGAGGGTTTCGAATCGATTGAAATGTGGAGATGTTAGAAGTTTGAGAATGTTATGGAGAAGGATACTTTGGAAGAATTTCATATCATTGAAGTTGAGTTGAATATCATTTTTTAAAGGTTTCATGATCTGAAACTCTTCTACTCTTAAACTTTGATTGATCATCAAAGTTTATATATTAATTATTCTTTTCATACATTGACTTAAGGACAGTATCCGGGTGAGGTTGATGAAAAAATTAATATTCCCAAAAAATTTTGTTTTTTAATTCGACTAGATTTTAGTTATTTTTTTGTCAAATTGAATCTTCTATAGTCGCCAAAGTACTAGAATAGAATATTTATATATATTTTCACTGAATTATGAAAATGTTAGCAGTTTGAGAATTTTATGAAGAAGTATCAATGCTTTTGGTGAGTTTCATTAACAAACAATGTTTGTTTTTCAATGATTTCGGATCAATCAAAGTTTATACATTATTCTATTTGTATAATAGATCGACTTTATGTCAGTACCTGGGTGTTAATTATAATGGACGAATAACAAAATGTTCCTGACAAAATTTTGCAAATTTATTCACATTTTCATCATTTGATTAAAACGATAATTATTAAATACTTTTTTAAATCTATACTTATCATTAGATTCATTTTTTAAATTGACACTTCTATAGTGGCAAAAGTTCATTTAAAAAATGAAAACAATTTTATGAAATATTTATATACAATTTCTTGATAGTCAGAACTAATATAAAATTCTTTAAATGATAATTTTTGTCGATCATAAAAAGCATTGTATAATACTTTGTACGTTACATAAATTTTTTATAACGTCCTGATTTGTCCATCTGAAGCAATTAATTTTCCACTCCATTATAAATTCATACAATAATAATTCTTAACAAACGAGTGTCCATACATCAATCAAAAAGCACCGTTATTGCAATCACACTCAAAATATTTGCATCAGAAGAAGTTGCATTAGAAAATTTCGTCATTCTTCGACAACTGCTCCATATCTGGTTCGACGTCCTCAGCAGATTGGGACGTAGAAAAAAATAATCGAATCGGATGAGATAACAGAACGTGACGAGACTTCTTTTATGAAAGATGGATGGGAGGGATACGGAATGCGGTGACCAAGCTTTTGGAAAATCGAAGAGGTACTCTAACATTTCAGTACATTTTCAGTTCAGTTCAGATGCTTATTAGTACATTACTTTCAGATGTGTTTTATACGATGCTTATTTAGTGTTTGGTTGATTAGTAGTGTTTTTGTATAAATTTTGAAAGTGATGAAAATCGTAGAAGTAGCGGTTGGTTATTGATTGGTTTTTTTTT
>JAOXNN020000029.1:4265757-4291573 GCA_028571205.2 Hydropsyche betteni | reverse complement strand
ACACAATCGGGTTTTCACATTTTATCGTTTTCCGTTTCTTAACAAATCCACAGCCGATGTTATTAACATCGGGTCTTATATACTACTAGTATATAGGCCCGATGTTAATAACATCGGCTGTGAATTGATAACCATACTATTATGTAATAAAATAAAAATGAAATATGTCTATGCAAAATTATTTTATAACCGTGCTGTTGCGAAATGTAATAAAACAAAATGAGTGTCGATAACAACATCATCATCATCACCATCATCATCATCATCATCATAACCATCGTCACCATCATCACCATCATCATCATCATCATCATCATCATCATCATATCATCACCAAAAGTCGCCGTTCGGGTCGTTCATTTGAGGAAAAAAAAATTCACGAGCGTCATCGTGACAGACAGACAGACAGAAATCCGCTATTATATATAGAGGATACTATGATATATAACACGAAATTCCGTCAACACGAAAAAGCATTTCAGTTTCACGCCGAACGATTTCCACCGCGGATCAAATAACAACCATCGACCAACGAGAAAAACCAATCGGAAAACTCGATCGGTTTTCCCTCGGCTTTTCAGGTTCCCCTTGACCTCAGGCGGCCACCTTTGCTCGACGGTTGCGCAACCAGCCGTCGCCATAGGAGACACGTAACCGACCGTATCCGACATTTGCGCAATTATTCGCATAAATCGAGTAATCGTTAGCATAAATCGAGTAATTATTCGCGCAAGTCGTGGCCGCTTTTGCGCGCGGACGTGCTCCGGTCGAGTGGAAAATATGGAAAATCTCGACAGGAAACCTTATCTGTTCGATCGTGTTATGTGTCATGTGTATAGCGCGCGGGTTGTGTCTGAGGAGGTTGAGCGAAACGCGGGGTGTTCAGTGTGTGGATGCGATGATCGGGAGTAGTTTGGAAGGAGGCGGTTTTGGTGTTCGAGTTTTTTTCAGATTTTTTGTTTCGGTTTGATAAAAATTACTTTATTTGTTACAGTCAAAGTGTATTATAAGTATATTTTGTCTGACGTTTTAGATAAAGTGTATTTAAATACAAATTGTCTAGTCATGATATATTTCAACAGATTAAAATACAGTTTAACTGGTGCTCACTAGTTAAAGTGTATTTTCGACTTGACAGTTCAGATATTTGAATAGAATATTTGTATTAAACCATATGCGTATTTTACTTCTATATTTGATCATAAAAAAAAAATTATTAATAAAATAATCTCAACGAGGCATTCATCACGAAAACGTAAGTTTCGAGTCCATATTAATGGACAAGTGACGTTTAATGATTCGCATTAGTGGACAAGTAAAATTTTTGTGCCATTATAATCATATCGCCAATTTATTACAATGTTAATAATGTTACTTTATCGAAAAACAGTTCAAAATTCAAAATCATTTAGAAAACTATTGAAATTATACTCAATTACTTGTGGTAACTCACTCGACTCAATATATTTATCGTTTTCTTTGTATTTCGCCAATGGCGTTGGCAACACTGGCTTGTTAGTTGACATTAAAATACAAATTGTCTGATTCTGACCAGTTAAATCATATTTTCATTGTGTCAGACGAAATAACTGCGTGGGTTAGACAAAATATATTTTGACTATTCAAACTATATTTTAACTGAGAAGTACACTTTGATACTTTCTAGAGACTATCGTGTAAAAAATGTATGGTGACCATATATAAATTGGAAATAAGTTCAATCTATCTATTTGGATAGAACTTCCATCCATATACCTATACTTTATAAAAAATGCATAATTTGGAAAAATTTCGCCACATAAAATCATCGAAAATTTTTATTTAATAACTATAATTACATACATATGATTATAACAGTACACTGTACCGAATCTTACCATTGTGGCATAATAATACATTTATTTTTATACTGTGTTAAAGTGAAAAAATCGTGTGAAAAATAATCAGTCCATCTTTTTTGAACCGTGTTATTTCGGAACCGTGTAAAAAGAGGATTGGGTCTATAGTATTATGAAAGCGGGAAGTGATGTTCACATATGGTTATTTATTAGCGTCATCTATGTAGTGAATGTGCAAAATTGAAATATTAATATGAAAAAGCTGTAGTTTCAATGAGGAAATGGTGTTTTATTTTTTCATCATGTCATATAAGCTACTTGTGGTGCATATTGAAATAAAATGAAAGGTATTGGTTTTGATCGTGTTCTCAGCGTACAAACTGGTGCACTTTTCGCCGAAAGTAGACAATATGCCTATGAAATAATAGTTATTGTTTATGAAGTGCTTTAAAATAAAAAGTTATGGTTAATCAATATAAAATATACTCACGAAAAGCAGAAACAACAAAATGAATATAGTCGATTTAAATGATTTCATTTTTTCTATTATATATATTTTCAATGTGTCCTTTGAAAAATTATATTGGACTAAATTGAGCGAAACGAAAATTGCGTTTTTATGCAATTTTTTTGACAGGCCAACAATTCTTTAATGATATATTGAACTATTATATTTCAAAATTATTTGATTTATGCAGATTTTTATAATTTACAGTACCATCGTTCAAACATTCAAAGTTATTTATATCCCTTAAATAAACTTTTCTCCACATAAATTTTTATTGATTCACTCGAAATTGTTTATAATCATTTCAGGTGGTTCATGAAAATTAATCAATTTTTTTTAACGAAACAACATACATTTCATCAAATTCCTTATTACTTATTTATTTTTTAACAATTCTTGAAATGAATTAAATATTATATGTTTTAAAGTGTAATGATAATATCTTGTCCATGGGAACAAGGATATCTATTTTAATATAATATATTCATTCATGACTTATATCCATTTAAATTGCAAATAAAAAAGGTTAAAACCGACACACATACTATGATTTATGCAGAATCTGTTACTTTGAAGTGTTAACATAAATTCAAATATAAGTGATGAAACAAATCGACATTAACTATGTAATCAATATACTTCATATCAAACTAAACTTTTTTAGTTAAATTATTTTAGTTATTAATAGAACAATTAGAATTATAATCTAAAACAAGAAACATCAAATTGAATATAGACAGTCTGGGATATATTTTTATTGTTGTTTTCCAGATCGTCGGTGTGCAACAGTACGTAGTAAGACCTCCCGAAGGTGAAGATGCCGTCGTCACTCCGCCAGTAGTGATCGGCGGTCCACCATCGGGTCTCCTCAGCCAAGATATTCAGGAAGCTTCGGCTCTATCTGATGACCTAGTCAGGAGGGGACAGCCGTTGCCTATGGTCATAGTACAGGTCGGTTAATCTGTAATATTGTGAAAATGGAAATGATATTTATAGTATTCGTATTGTTTTATTAATAAGAATTTGGTCACAGACAATTTTTTTAATATACCAATTGAATGTTTCATATTATGACTAATGTATATTTTACGCTTCGTTTGTGTTATTAATACGTTTGCGAACAATATATAATGGAATAGTGTTCTGTTTGTTTTTTTTTTTATATTAAGATTTGATCTTTTTTCTGTTCAATATGTTTTGAATATTAAAAACATTCACATTTATTTTTTTTTCTAAGATTTAGTTTTAATTAAATGTCAATAAAGTGTTTTATTTTCTTTCATGTTCAGTTCGACAATTATGTGAGATCTTTACAAATAGATCCTGACTCGCCAAACTTCCGCATGATCACCGACGGCCAACTTCCCTTTAGGTAAATTTTTCATATAACATTTTCATTTATTTAAATTTGTGAAAATAAAACAGTATTGTTACATTGACACGGTTGAATGGTAATTTTCAGACAATGTCTCCACCCTCAAGCGTGCGCCAGGTCAATACCGTTGCCCAGTTACTTCTGTCGCTTTCATGACTTGCACAAGGAATTCCTCAAAGCATACTCATGCAATCTGGATATACTCACTATACACCAAATACTACAATGTATCCTTTTATTACTTATTATGTTATGTTTATTTATGACTCCATTCGGATATTTTATGTTTTACAAATAATATCGTGTTGATTTTTTGCATATTAAATATTGGAGTTTTGCTAAGATTAGAGAAAAGTGACAGTAGAAAGATAAACTTTTGTATTTATCAGTGCAAATATATGGGATTTTGTTGATAATGGAAGCTTGTTGTAGAAATTGATATAAATGTTACATTTTTATGATTATAATATTAGCATTCGTTTAGTTAGGGTAACAACGCCAGCAGTGAAATATGTACCTATGGTAAACCATCTTTCAAAAAAACATGAAAATTTAGATTTTTAATGATGATAATCTTTTGAAAAGAGTACAATAGATAAACTGTAATAAGAAACTTATTTATCGCACACTTTTCGAAAATTTATCATTTTCAAAAACCTTAGTTTCCACGTTTTTCTTATAGATGATCAACTACAGCTACATGATCCACCACTCGTGTCATCACTCTATATGTTCTGAAAATATATTTCTAAATATTTCATATTTGCAAACGTATTACTTTTCAAAAATATTTCCCAATTCTCAAATATCCAAATATATTGTTTTTTTTATCAATATTTATATTTGCTCTAGACATTATCAACTAAATCATAACAAAAATATCTTTTGTCAACTTGAAAAAGTGAATATCGTTGTTGAAATTATAATATGAAAAAAGTTCATGTTGACATTTCTTTGCTCGACGTTCATGCATAATATATGAAGAGCCAACTGCGTGGTTGTCGATTGAAATTTTAAATTATAACACAGGGGCTCTCCATAAATTTTAATGAAATTGAAAGAAGAAGAAAAAAATGCGATCGCTGAGGTCAACGGGAAGTTATGACCCGCTGAACAATTGAAACCTATGACTGAAAATAGTTAACGAACATAATGATTTACAAATATGAATGAAATCTCATCATTGAGAATTCATTTTGTAACTAAACATCGCAAAATTATTTACATTTATTAAGTAATAGTTATAGTTATTGTCCAATTTTAGTTAACCTACAAAACTATTTCATTGTCAGGGAGAAGATAATATATTATGACCGAAAAAAAAAATTGTTAGAAGCTTGAAATGTTGTAGACGGAAGATGCTAGAAGCAAAAGTATGTATAAAAACATGTAGACGTTAACGATTTGAAATAATGATGGACCGTCTCGTCAGAAAAAAATAATAGTACACAGTTATTATGTTGCTCGGCTATTTGAACAGTTGGTAACCGGTTGCCATTTTTCCCACCGTACAAACATTGAAATTTATATTTTTCCTCCTTAATTCTTCGACTATAGTCACGTTATAATGTATTATGAAAGATAAACATATACTCTAATGTTAAAAAAAAAATAGTCATCTTTAACGACATGTGTGAAATCTGCGATCATGCTGCGATGTTTTGCTTATAGTACGCTATTTTATAAATCAAACAATTTTGATGCTTAATGTTTCATGTATGTTTTTTTCCTACTTTTTATATTATATGGGCCTAGTTTTGTATTTACGTTTGTTTTGTTAATGATCGTGTATTTTCTATTTTGCAATGTATATTTTATACTTTTAGTATTTCTATTGAATTGATTTACACTATAGTCATATTATATTATGTATTCGACATATCATTTTCAAAACAAATATCTTCTATCACACTATCTCATTAATTTTTCATCAGTTTGAAGTTCATAAATATGATTTCCGTTAAAGATTTAATACATTTTCATAATCAATTTGTTTTTCCTTGACTAAAAACATATTTAGACTTAGCAATTCCCGGATATGAAGGAAATGATTTTTATATGAAAGAATCCAAAGATATGGCTAATATAATACAAAGGATGATATCAGATGGTAAGATTTATATATAAATTATTTTATTCAAATATAAACATGACTGATATATTCGCATTTTTCATTTCAGGTCACCAATTTGAGCTTCTTGAAACAATTAATTTAGTACTAGAGCCTGGAATATGGTGAGTTTTCAATGTTTGAAATTGAATTATGATACGGTAACACAGAAAATGAAACCATCTAAATAAATTACATTCAATCGAATATTTATCAGTTTATACGTACGATGTTTCCGTGGAATGGATGTTTTCCATTGTCTATATTAGCAATCCGTCTCGTATTAATGCGATATTCAGTCTAAACCAGCCGACAGTCAACAAATACTTAGTAAAAGTCGAACACATAACAATTTTTATAACTGTATAGGATCGATGCATGTCTATCACCGATACTAATCATCGGCAATAAAACGATTTTGCATTTTATGCGGTTCGTTTTCAATTTTGTTTTGTTTTATTGAGTCACGGCCACCGTGACCATTGTATTTGTATTGCATTGTCTCGTGCTCGACTCCATTATGCGACTTCATATCGGAAAACTTAACGGCCAAACACGAAACAACCTGTTCGTGATACATATCACTATTTTTTGTTAAGATTATCATATTAATTGTATGTTTAAAGCGTCGTTACTGCAGCAAACATAAAAGTGTTACTCAGTACATATTATATATTAGATTATTCTTAAACGGCCCAAATACAATAGATACTGATATAAATGCATGCTTATAAATGTTATCAGCGGTGACTTTTGAATGTTGTGTTTCGCTTCAGACATTATTTTATTCGGGTAATCTGGTCCGTATTATGTAAGTGAAGTTGAAGTACAGCTTTAGTTAGATAATGCATTTTACAGGTTTTTCTAGTTTAATTTGAATATATATGATAAGAATATAGTGACGAGCAACTATGAAATATCTATTTTGTTATTAACATTTAATGATGCATAATTTGAGAATGCATTAATTAAGTTTAACTACAGTAATTTTCAAATGTATTTCTCTATGTGAAAACGATTGAGAACAAAAATATAATACTGAATAAATGTGTTTCTTTATATTTTTAGTAATTTTAATATGATTTCACAATCTGTCAATTAATTGAAAATAGTTTGATTAATAATACATATTTTGAAGTAAATTAATCTCATAGTCATTATGTACATTAACTACCATTGAATTTGACAATCCTGTACTCAGATTATTACCTACTGGTGTTATCAGTTGTTTTTTTTTTTATCAGTGATTCTTAAATATTCATATACTCTTTTTATGCTTCTCCTTACATTTTATTGATTCAAGAATTATAAAAATCAAATAAACACCAAACAACTTATTAAAAAAATTGATTCCCATACCCCTATATTATCAACATCATCATTATCATTGTCAACCGTTTTGTGCCCACTGCAGGACAAGGTCTTCCCATCAAATATTGGGGGTCTAGGCTATATACCTTATCCTAGAGCCAACCTCGTATCGATATCCCCTGTATATAATCACGGATTTCTGTGTGTCTGTTCGTCTGTGCGTTCGAATGACGCTCGCGGCTTAGATATTCTATTATGGTATTTATGCGTATACAGTTGACGTTTATAATATGATGATGATTACCTACTGCCTCTGGCTTTGTCTATATGTCACAAACTAATAATAAATATACTATTTTGATTTTATTAATTAAATATTAAATATTTAAATCGGGTACACGTTTCGGGTTCACACAATCGAGTTTTCACATTTTATCGTTTTCCGTTTCTTAACAAAACCACAGCCGATGTTATTGACATCGGGCCTGTTTACTAGTATCAAATAAAACGGGATAAAAACTCTGATCAAAATCGTATTTAAATTCTGACCATTTAAATAGTAGTCGAAAAAAAATCCCACAAAAACCACATTTCGATGAAACGCTTCACACACGAACCGCCCATTGGAAAAAAGGTTGACGACCACCGACTAGTACATGGCCAACGATCGTTCAGTTCCATTCGAATGCACACGCATTCAGGTCCGGCGCGCAGAACTAGTCCGTTATCGGAAAATTCTGGTTTTCTGAGGTATTTTTCACGAATTTTCGCGAAAATTCGACGCCCATGCTTCGCCATTTTCATGATGGTCGATTTTTGCGTTTGTTTATTTCGATTTTTTTTAATATTCGATGTGTTTTCTTTGTATGCGTTCTTATTGCTGTTAAAGTTTATGAAGCTATTATTTTCGTATTTTCTTAGTGATAAGCAGAGCTACTCGGTTTATAGTAGTCATATGAAAATTTATAATATTAAATTTTGCATTTAGTTCACATTACACTTTCACTAATAATTTTATTGTTAAATAGAAAATATTTTTGCTTATGATGTACATATGAGTGTGCGAAACATTATTATGAAATGATAACGAACATTTCGGTTTCTCAATACTTTTGAATCAGTTTAGACGTGCTGATATTAAAGTTTTTACACGTGAATCATGTGTTGTGAAGATGTACCGATTCGTGTTTATATACCAAAACGAATGCGATGATGGGACATGTGGATCTTAATAAATCTCCATTCGAAGTTTTGAGATTTTTATTTCATTGAAAATATACAATAGTGTTCCGCTTCGATAGGATTCGTCTCATATTACTTATGTTTAAGTTTACATTTTTAAAAGGTCGTGAAAATCTTTAATCAAAATGCGTAAAATTTATTTATAACAATTCATTATATTTGAATTCTTGGGCTAGAGCGGTAAGGTTTACCCCATTTAGGTATACCTTACCCGTATTGGGTGGCACTTAGAAAATTTAAATTGTTGTAAATTCAAAATATAATAAGTATTAAAATATTGGTAGAGTTATTCATCTCCATTATGAAACTATTGCGATGAATACATTTCGGAATAAATGCTGTTTGTTTATGGGCGCATATGCAGGTGTTTTGTGTGAGCCATTTTTTGAAAGCTGCCAATTGTTAAAATCGAAATATTAACTTGCGTTGTTTCCGACATTTTTTCACTACGGTGATTTATTTTATAGGCGATTTTTTTTATTATATGATTCTTGGATCAATCTATCGTATTATTTTTGAAAAGAATGCTAATTTCATCAAAATAAATAATCGAACAAATTAAATTCAAGCTTGTAGGCCCAATCTGAGCATAACACGGTCATTCACAAGCATCATCGATTTTCATTGTTTTTTTAATACATACATTTTGATTAGAATGTGTTTGGAAAAATTGGTTCTTCAATAAATCGAAAAAATCCTGCAGTGGATAACTAAAATGGTTGTTGATGATTATATTTGATTTAATAACGATATGCAGATGCCAGCTCCCAGACGTTTGACCAAACGACAATAGCACAAACCGATATTAGCATACACGACCCTACAACACCAAGTGTAGAACACAATAATAAAAAAAAAATGAAATAATACGAATAAAATAAAATGTAATGCATCAATCCGATCATTTAACCATCATGTAAGTCCTGTAATTGTCCTAAAATGTATTGTGTGCGCTGTTGCCAATGTGTGCTAGTGTCGTTTGGGCAAAAATGTAAATGATATCAATACATAAACATCAATCCGTTTCTTCTATTGTAAAATTTTAAAGAAAAAATGTTAGGGTAACGACACCAGTGGTGGACCATGTATTTATAGTATAATATGTAATACATATAAGTGGCGGCTCGTCTTAAAGGGCTGCTTAGCTGCAGCCCTCCCTGTACAATATATATGTATTTTTTAATTCCTATTTTTTTTGTACAGATGTATAAATGCAATACATATTTCGATTCTTTATGTGTTGATGATGATCTTTTTGTATTTCGTACATAAGAACATACGCACTATTTTCATTTTCATTGCTGCAGCCCCTCCACTACAAATTTTCACGATCCGCCACTGGTTTATATCTATAGTATCTAAGGTTTTTAAAATATAAGGTCTTTCGGAGATTGTCATAGCAAATTATCTATCGCACCCTTTCCAAAAGAATAACGTCTTTAAAAAAACCTCGATTTTATGTTTCTATGAGAATCAGTAAGGTATATGGTCCACTACTGACGTTTTCCCGCTATTTTTAAACTTCATCAGAATCGAATCGATTATCGTTTCTCCATAGGTCATAACGATTCGTATTATGCCGATAGATATTAAAAAAAATATATATTTCCTAAATCGAAAAGGTTGGCGACATGCTGTCGACATTATTGTTGTCGCGCTGTTGTCGGCCAGTGCGTCTCGCTGCTCTGTATGAGTGATACGTGTCCGGCGATCGATTCGTCTTTTTTTTCGATTTTCGTCGTAATTGGGTGGTAATAAACGTCTTGTGGCCAAATAACAGATGGAACGCGCTGCAGACGCAGCCTCTTCGCCACCACCTCCTCCGCTTCCACCCCCACTTCCTCCACCCCCGCCGAGGTATTTAAAAAAACACATATATAAACGAATCTCCTTAGCGGAAGCGCGAGCGTAAACACGTCTTTACGCTCACGCTCACGCTCGAATCAATTTCGTAACCTCGAATTTGGATTTTCATGCGTGATTATATCGAAAAAATCGTTTGTTATGATCGGAATTTGCGATTTGATGATTCATTTGAAAAATAAGGTCGATTTCGCTTCTAGGTTGTGTTAATAAGAGGTTATGTTGCGTGTTTGATCGGGTTTCGTTTTTTGATGGCATTGTTGTAATTCGATTCGTTGAATTTGCAGGTTCTTTGTTTCATTTTTTGATGAAATAAAGTTTGCGTTTCGAAAACGTGTCGATTGGCATGAATTCGACGCGTACGAAAATATACGTTGTATATTGAATTTGTTTTGCGATAGTCGACGATCGAACTTTGGAACTATATACTAATAATATTATTATATTATTTTTTTAAAATACTTACAGTAAAACCCCGTTTTTACGTTACTGGAATTCATACGTTTTTCGCGTTTAATTTTTGCTGTCACATTTCGTTTTATTAGGATTTTATTTAATTTACGTCTGAAATATTTAAAATTCGATTAATTTTATAAAAATATTAGATTCAGTTAAATTAACGGTAATTGATAATGTTTTTTTAGTTGTACAATCGCCTTTTGATGATATTTGTTAATTTTTAATTTTTTTTTAATTATTTTATTTTTTTATCTACCCCTATGCAAACGATTTTCTGATTTTGCTATTAATGTATTGAAATTAAAAGTTTGAATACATTCATATCATTAAAAGAGGTTGTATAAACCTAAAAATATATGATAAATGCTTGGTTAAAAAAAAAAAATTAGAGTGATTTTTATAATAAAAAATATTTTCCATTCGTTTTCCAAACATTTGAAACTCAGTCAATGTTTTTCCTCTAATTACATTTTTTTGCCGGTCCCTTTGAATACGTAAAAACGGGACTTCACTGTGGTTCATGTACAATTATAGTTTTCGTTTTATGCATGTTTTGTGATTTTTTTTTGTTGGTTTATTATATGCATTGCATGAAAATGAGTCGTGCACATAAATTTGTTATGAAAATCATGAATAGCAATAACAGATTTATTTTTATGTGCAGATTGTGAAATAAAATATGAAGTAACATAATGTTTATACAACGAATTATGTTTTCAATAGATTCTAAAGTATTATATAATCGTGCAGTTGATAAATCGTCACTTTTTTCAAAGCCTTGTTGTTATTTTATCGAAATTTGCCAAGTTTGAAGAATTGCAATTTTTTCCTGAATTGCACGATATAAAAAAATAAGACAATCGTTCTATAATGATAAATGTTTGTAAAAAAAATATCAAATTGGAAAGTTCCCTTTTTTTCATTAAAAAACGTATATTTTGAAATACATTTTTTTTCTCAGATTTTTCAAAATACATCAAATGTCAAAAAAAATTGATACTAAATAACTGTCATTCAATATTTTGATTGACAGTTGAAATTCTATCCCTAAATTGTGATAAGACAAGATTATCAACAATTCTATTATATTTCGAGAATAATCATTCTTTTTAATGAATATTCTAATTCTTATAAAATATTTACATCGAAAAATCAATTTAAAATTGAATCGTTCAAAAGCCTTTTCGATTGATTCGCCAAAAAATACTTTCAAAGTTATGTATTAGACATTATTTCGGATCGAAATTTTTTTTGTATCTATACAGACATTTTTTATACAATATTGTGGTTTTTATAATGAAAAAAGTACACATACACACATATTTAAATTTTATCGCATACAAGGCGTGACAATCGCTGACCCTTCACCTGACATATCGCGGTCGAAACGTCGAGAGAAAGACGTGCATTATCGCGTTTCGTTTGTGTTTTTCTTCGTTATTTTCGTATTGTATTATTATTCGGAATCTTTTTTTTGTTTCTGTGGACTTTTTCGCTGTCGTCGAATTCGAATCTCGCGCCTATTTTCCATCGTAAAAATAATCGAGGCGGTTTGTGTGTCAAAGAAGATGTTTCGATTTTGTAAAATCGAATGTTTATAAAAAGAGCTTACATTACATTTGATTATGAATTATTTGTATAAACGTTATTAATATGTAAATATTTATGTTTGAGTATCGTTTCAGTGGTTCGAAAATTTTTTTTCGTGAAAACGATTCGATTTATTTTAGTGTAAAAAAAATGAATTTTTTTTTAAATATATATTCATTCAATCGTCCGAATGATGTAATTAGTAATAATTTATTCAAAATTTTGTTTATAATCAATAATGACTCAATAACGCTTTATTAAGCTCGACTTATAATCCGATGAGGTTATCGTCTTATGCGTAAACTGAGTCGAATGTTTGTATAAAAGATGTCAGTGGTTTACAACATTCACAATTTCACTTTATGCATAATAGAATGATCTAAAAACGAATCATATTGAATAAAAAAAGTATAAGAGCTATACATTATGCCATAAAATGAATTACTTGTGCATTAGAATAATATACGATGTGCATTACTTCTTGTTGTACATGACAGTGCTATGTCGAGTTACTCCTAATTTTATTTGTATCTAAATGCATGTAAACTGTTTTTTTCCCGAAAGTGACAAATGTCGCTTAGCACTGTTTACTGCCGAGCCCCTCATATTATAACAACGCCAAAATCGTTACGCCACATTTTTCACATTCCCCACGAAAAGTATACAAATCGAAAAGCGATCACGACTCGTTCGGATGTCATTTGCCCACACAGTTTGAGAACGTCTGGCCCGAATGAAAACAGTCAGTATTATCTGCGTCTACGTTGTTTTACAAATAAGATAAAAAGATAATTCGACATCGTTCCGTGGCCACAATAATAACGATCCGATCAACCATAACATCGTTCGCTTCCAGCGCTTCCAGTTCTTTTTGCCGCCGTTGGTTTTTCGAATGTTCGATCCCTTCGCGTCGGTTTTCGATTTGTCGTGTTTCATGAGATTTTCAGCACTTTTGCTTTCGTTTTTCAGTTCAAAAGATGACGAAATCGACGGGAACTGCATAGTTAGAGCTCGTGGTCTTCCGTGGCAGTCTTCAGATCAGGACATTGCCAAGTTCTTCCGCGGCCTCAATTTGACCAAGTAATCATCTTTGATCTTTTTGTTTTTAGATATCGATGGATTTTTTTTTTAAATTATAATTCATTGATTTTTCAGAGGAGGTGTTGCTTTGTGTTTGTCTCCACAAGGACGTAGAAACGGAGAGGCTCTCGTTAGATTTGTTTCTCAAGAACATAGAGATATGGCTCTAAAAAGGCATAAGCATCATATTGGCAATCGATACATCGAGGTTATTTTTTTTAATATTTATATTATATATTTGATTAAGGGTTTGACTTTATTGAATGCAAAGATCGATGAATTTGAGTGACAAAAAGTTTGGATAGTAAAAGATGTTTTTTGTACCCAAACTTATTGAGTTATTTAATTTTAAAATTTTTATGTTTTATTTTGCAAATGAAGTTGTATAATCTGCATATGATAACGATAATATAAATTTATTGATTAATATTTATTCATCAATAGATTTATATTAAAATTATTATATTGTTTTTATGTATGTGACTGATTAATCAGTTTGCTTATGCAGCAAAAAACACCAATAATATTATAGAATGAAATTATTACTTTATAAATAATATCGAACTATTATTTTTTTATATAAAATGATTTCATTTTATATTATATTCATGATAATATAATTTATATATAATATTTTACAGGTGTATCGAGCGACAGGTGATGATTTCCTTGGAGTAGCCGGAGGTGCGACAAACGAAGCAGCGGCGTTCTTGTCTAGAGGTGCACAGGTTATAGTGCGGATGCGAGGTTTACCTTACGATTGCACTCCGGCTCAAGTGGTAAGTCGTCGGTAAAGTTTAATATAATTCAAAATAGAAGAATAGATTGTAATTTGCTTAATTGTTATTTTAGTTGGACTTTTTTTCGGCTGGAATCAACCCGTGTACGGTATTGGATGGTGCCGATGGGGTTCTCTTCGTCAAAAGGGCAGACGGTCGTGCTACTGGCGATGCTTTTGTGTTGTTTGCCAAAGAAGAAGATGCACCGAAAGCCTTGGCGAAACACCGAGAGCTCATAGGCAGCAGATATATAGAACTGTTCAGGTCGACAACGGCTGAAGTGCAACAGGTGTGTTTTTTACATAGTGATATTCTTTGTTGACGGTGAAAAGTTGATGTGTGCAATCTAGGATGTATATGAGTTTATTATTGTATGTGTCACAATTCAAGTTGTATTTCAGTCCATTTATATTTGAATCTGTCATAAATACACATTATTGGTGGTTGAGTTGGGTTAGATAAGTTTAGATTAGGTTGTGTTTGGTTGGGTTAGGTTTTTTTCAGCAGTTGAATTTGTTTTGATAAATTTTTTGGGTTAGTTTAGATTGTGTCAAATATACATGGACTGTGACATATACAAACATGATCAATATTTGAATAATTTTGATTAACTAGAACTTATATATTATATAAAAATTGATAAATGTCTCAGTTTTACAAACTTTTGTTAAATATATAATACTTTAATTTTCACAAAATTATTGGGAACTTAAATATAGTATATGATTACTAGTAAATATACACAGTTCAAATTTTAATATTAATTCATATATAAATTGAATTAAAACAAAAATTGATTTTAATGTGATTATATGTTCAGCTTTCTGAAAATGGATTTATGTTCGGTAAGTAATTTTGATTCCGCACATATTTTTCTTTTAAATTAAATATTATTCGACATTATAAATGTTATATTATTGTATTGATTTATTTTGTACGTCTTTGTTGATAAGCACACATTTTTTAATGCTGATTATTTCCATCAAGGTTTTGAACCGATCGTTAGATCCAAAGACATACGAATCGACGACTGCTACATCGGGTCCCATCTTGGGACCGTTACCACCTGTGGCTTTGTTGCCTCAACATGTCATAACCTCCGGTACTCTGAAGGATTGTATACGCCTCAGAGGACTTCCGTACGAGGCTCAAGTGGAGCACATACTTAAATTCCTCGACGACTTTTCAAAAAACATAGTGTTCCAAGGGGTTCATATGGTTTATAATGCTCAGGTATATAAATTTTATTTGGTTCTTATAAGAATCAAATCAGTTTATTTAGACAGTTTTATAAGACTATGAAATTTTGTTTTAAGGGTCAACCAAGCGGTGAAGCCTTCATTCAAATGGACAGTGAGACGAGTGCTTTCCTATCTGCACAACAAAAACATCATAGGTATATGACGTTTGGTAAAAAACAACGATATATTGAGGTAAGTTGGGAATCATCATATTCACCATTCGAAAATGATATCTTATTAAAAACTCATATGGTTATATATGTGTTACTGCGAAAGTTTGAAAATTGTCAAATCATTGGTTTTATTGGTAGATATATTAATAAGCATGTAACATAAACGAGGTGGTAAAAATAAGTACTTATAATGTTTATAAAAATGCTTCCATTTCAGGCTTTATCAAACTGTTTCGGTAAACGCTTAGATCTAACAACATTAATTAGTAAAAGCCCCCTTTTTAAACTATTCTGGGCATATAAATATGTAATAATATTTGAGCTTATATGTATGTTTCAAAAAATTTAACCAAAGCTTTGGAGCACTACACCTCAAAATATTGTTATGTATTTGCTTTGAGTGACACATCATACCATCAAAACATTTTTCCGAAAAAAATTGATTTGAAATTTTCTTTGCTCCAAAGCTCTGATTTCAGCGGTCATTCTTGGATAATGTTTTGAAAATTAATTTTATAATATATGGCATCTGTCGTGTTGGGTATGTTTGTAATTAATGTTATTTACAGTCTGAAACGAAAGCATAACAACATCAGAAATATCAATTAAAGCAAGGCATATTTTGGCGAAAAGGAGTTACATATTACATAACTTCATGTACTACATTTTACACTTCACTAATAATAGTTTTAATTAATGGCTCGCGTTTCCCCGGTTGGAAATGTCAGCCTCAGTACGATTTCTGGGTACCAAATTAATATAAGACCGGATCTTATTTTCAGGAGAACACGTTGATCTTTAAATTCTCCACAAAAACATCACGTAAAAAACACAGCCCCCTAAGATCAGGCGCTCACTAGCGATTGAAAATGGAACACATTGTTTTGAGTTGAAATGCGCACATGTGTCATATGCGCACATTTCAACCCAAACTAATTCCGCGACTAAATCGCCAGTGGGCGCCTAGCCTAAAGCCAGCCCACTGCGATTTGCAGTCGCGGCGATCGTTTAGGCATGAAAATGGAATATATTGTTTTAAGGCCAGGCATCCACTGCGATTTGTAGTCGCGGCGATCGTTTAGTCGGGAAAATGGAACGCATTGTTTTAGACCAGGCGCCCCCTGCGATTTGTAGTCGTGGCGATCATTTAGTCGCGGAAATGGAACAGATTGTTTTAGGTTAAAGTGTGCACATATGACATATGCGCGCATTTGAATCCAAAACAATGTGTTCCATTTTTGCGACTAATCGATTGTCGCGACTGCAAATCGTAGAGGGCGCCTGGCTTTAGGTTGAAATGCGCCCATAAACCATATGGGTGCACTTTAGCCTAAAACAATGCGTTCCATTTTCACGACTAAACGAACGCGCGCGATAAAATCGCAAGTGTGCGCCTAGCTTGAGTTGAAGTGCGCCTATATATCATACAGGCACATTCAACCTAAGGCCAGGCGCTCACTGCGATTTGTAGTCGCGGCGGTCGTTTAGTCGCTAAAATGGAACGCATTGTTTAGGTTAAAGTGTGCCTGTATGGTATATGGGCGCACTTTAACCTCCGTGATTTCGTGGTTGCGGTGGTTGCGCTCCATCCGCGAAAGCCTTGTTCATTCGACGCCGGGATGTCGTACATTACGGTCTATTCGGACTTTTTCAGGCCGCACAAGTTGCATTCGAACAAGCCGTAAGATTTTCGATTAGTTGTTGTAGTAGGTTTTTGGACGATTCGGTTTTGTGGAAGTTTATGATGTTTTTTTGTAATTTTTTGATGGTTGAGTAGTTTTTTGAGTGCTGTTTGTCGGTTGATTTTCGGAATAAAATTTGTTGATGTTCGTTTTGGTTAGGTGTTTGTTGTCTGATCGAAAAATATATTGAGACACTTTTTTTCGGAGAACTTATAGTATCTTCGAAAATATTGGAATTATTTTGAAAAATTATTCTAGGGATTGGATAAGAGGAAAATAATAAAATGTTAATGTTGATTGAACTTATATTAAATGATAATTTATAGAAATTTTTTTATTAATTCAAAAGTATATCATGTTATTTCAAACTTTCAAACATAATCAAAGTATTTTTTTAATTAATTAATTAATCGACATTGTAGTATGACAATACAGTAAACCCCCCTATAACGTCATGATAGATTCCACGTTATAAGGGGTTAAGGTTTTTCAATTTTAATTTTTTTTTAGACATTTTTACGTGTTTATTTTAAATGCATTTGAAAACAATTTGAATTTGAATGCATTTGAATGATATAGAGGGAGACGTTATAAGGGGTACCCTGTAGTTAAATTTCTTATTATTACAATAAATAAATATGATTTTGAAATTTAAATATCAAAAAGTACTAATTTTGTTTAATTTAAAAGTTTAAGCAACGTTGAACGTTTATTTTTTTTTTCAGATTTCGACCGGAACAAAAATGGGCTGAAGGAAACATGAATTGGGACGACTTAGGAATCAATTCTTCCGAAGTAAATCTAAATTTAGAATTTTATATTTTTAAAAAAGTAGAATATATTTTTTCATTTCCCTTTAGTGTGATGAAGTTGTATTTTCAGACAGTATCGTGTTAACAACCAATATATCATGCAATATGAAATGCATTCGAATGATTAATAAACTGAATAAAAAGACATTTATAAATACTATAAAAATTAATCAATTTTATTGTAATATAAGAAAATTATTGTACAATTTTTTTTATATAATTGGAAACGAACGAACCGTACTATTATGTGACCTGAAAATTAACTTAAACTAGTTGCAACGATATAAAATGCAATACGGTGCATTAAGTTATTTTCTGCACGCAACAAAGATAGTTAGCGAAGAAATGAAATAATTTCGCGAACAATTTGCACAAATATTCCGAAGTTATTTATTAAACCGAATTAAGCACAAAACACTCGAAATTTCAATCATTTTTTTTTTAATTTCAAAATTCATTTTCAGACTAAATTGAGCGAAAATGAGCGTCAAAGGATTCTGAAAAACACTTGCAAAAATTTGTGGGGGACTTCCACGTATCAGGCAGATTATTGCGAATCACAAAATTCTGAAGAAAACTCGAGAGGTTCGCGAATCAAAATTATATACTTTTTATATGTCGGAACCGTGAAAATTTTAATTATTTTTAGCCGATCAAGGCAGGGAAAGATCAAAGCAGATGGGTGATCCAAAAAAGAAATTTTCTCGAATTAGCGAACCGGAAAATGAGTTGATGAAAGCCATGAAGATTGTCTTCGAAAGAGATCCGCATGCGTCGAACAGACAGCCTTCTAATACGCATAGAAGAAGTAAAATTTGTTAATTTATGGTATTTTACGGTAAAAAATATGATAAAATACATTTTTTCACATTAAAGTTATGGGCTATTGTCGTCCATCGAATTATCAATGCGGTTTGTCTGTATATCAAGAAGATATCGGAAAACCTGGTTATGTATGCATGAGGGACCATTTGGTTTGTATAATTATCATTTTTTGAATGAAATGTTATTTTGAAGTTTTTTTTCTTATTGTTCGTTTTTTAGATAGAGCCGATTGTTAAAGGAAACGGTCATTTGCCGAAACAAACTGTTATACCGATATTTTGTTTGCCTGATGGGGAAAGGTTGATGTTTTAAAGTTTCGAATGTTGAATCGATCGAAATTTTGAATTTTTTGTATATTTTATTGTGTAGATTTATATCTTAATAAAATGGATGAAAGTTTTCGATATTTTCCTTGTAAGAATCGATATGAATTTTCATTTGGTAACTGAAAAAAGAATATGAGTCAAGCCTGTTAAATCAAAATAATCGTAAAATAAACGAGAAGCCATTTATTCAATGTGCACCTAGATCAGACGGAATTAAGTTTAACATTTGATGGTTGATTTATATATTGCTGTTTTAGAAAAATAATTTCATCGAAAATGCACTTGCCAAATTTAAAAATAATCCTTATTTCATTCGATTACGTGTTGAAGATTTCCAAATTGCGGTTCTTTTTTGGATAGATACGTGAAAATTTATAGTTTCGATAATTTCACGTATTTGTTATTTCGATCAAATTGATTGTTTACATTGTAATTTTGTTTTCATTTTTTTCCATATAATCTCATAATGTTTCTGGGAATAATAAAAAATAAATCGTTTGATGAAAGTAATATTATTGTTTATAAAAATACTGCAGTACATATTAAAATTTATATAAACTTCGATGAAATTTTCAGTAACGTATTTTTAGACGGGAAAATTTCTGGAAAAAGTTTGGAGAGAAAATATTTTATTTATATTTAGTCAAATCTTCCTATATGAAAATTGGCTATTATATTAGTGAAAATATAATATTAGTGAATGTATATTTTTTCCTATTATAAAAAAATGGATTGGGTTTGTTTAGGTTAGGTTTTTTTTTAATAAAGTTTTAGTAACTTTTAACACTAACATAACAAGGAGTATCTTGATTTCTGAACAGATTTTTTATAATAAAAATGTATTATATAATATTTTTATTAATCATAAATTATCAATATACTTAAAAACGAGATTTTTATATCAAAAACCACATTTTACATAGAATAAAAAAATGATCAAATGAAAATAAATGATTAAAAAAAACAAAATCTTCATAATATTTACAAACAACCGAATATTATATAATACTTTTACTGATAATAAATTTTCACCATACATACGTAAATAAAGAGTTTTTAATGCGAAATAATACATTTCACATAAAATTAAAAAAAAAATCATCAAATAAAATCACATCATAAAAAAATCTTCATAATATTTACTAAAATCCAAAATTTAATATTACATTTCACCATCAACTACTCACATAAAAATCAAAAAATCAAAAACTAAAAAACAAAAAAAAACCTCACACTCCCGGAAAAACCACCATTCTTACAGCGAGACCATCAACGACCACAAGCCCCGACTTTCCGACCATAACACCCGTCGACGAAAACGTCTCTTCTGGCCGTTGTCGTCATCAACGACCCAGTCTTCGTCCGGTCGCCGATAACGACGGACGCCGACCGTCGCAAAAAATTCAAAAAAACCGCCAACAACCGGCCCACATTCAAATCTGACCCGCGGGAACCTTCCTCTATAAAGTGTGTTTCAATTCCGCGGAAAAACCCCGGGAAAATCGCGCCGATTGCATATAAAGTTTCAAATTGTTCCGTTGACTATTCATTGCAAATTTTCAATATGAGTGATAACTAACGATAGATCCGAAGCGTTTTTTTTTTTAAATTGATGCGATCGAATTCACTCGGTGCAAAAGGAAACAAATATAAACATTTCGTGCGCAAATTCGCGATCGGTAAATATTTTTTGACCGCGAAATTTTATTTTCGAACGGATCGGCAGTGATCGATGCGTTATTTTAAAACTTCCACAACATTGCAGATGACTTTCGATTGCGAAAAGTGAATCGAAGATCGGAAAAAAATACTTTTCGAGGCGTCCACGTCGGCGGCAGATCGCAAAATTCAAAGGTGAGCATCAATCTTGCGGGATTTATGTTTTTTAAAAAAAAAAGCGTGTAGAAGAATTTCGAGCATGGCCGCGGCGGAAGCGTCTCGTCGAAAATAAATTCTAAACAAAAATTGAGAAATGCGAAAAAGAGCGCGAATTCGCGTAATAAACAACGGTGTCTCGTTATGTTTCCGGTGATGTGGAACAGAAACGGTTTGTCGCATCTGGTTCAGTTTTTCTTAATAATTGACGTTCTGAATTTTTCAGGCGACTGGTTCTATAACCTCATATACTGGTTTGAACTGTTTTTTTTTTTTTTTAAATATTTTTCATGTATGAAAAAGGTCAGTTCATTGTGCGGTGTCAAATTTCATATGAATTTTATTTGTATCATTAGTAAAATTTCATATTTTTAGTTAATAAATGATTTTTATTAAATAATATGATAAATATGAGCCATTTTTTTGAAAGTCATATAATTCCATTTTCGAAAAAAAAAAAAAAAATTATATTAATTTTGTAATATGAATTCATTTTTTCCGTAAATGTTTTATATCACTTTGAAAAAAGGCTCATATTTCATATTAAATATACACTCAAATATTCAATTAAAAAGTTTCATAAATATTCAAATTTCATATAAAATGATTACTGATTCATATTTGATAAATATTATGAAAACCATATGTCATTACTAACAATAATATCTTAAATTCATTAGAATATTTTCTTTATTTGAGTAAATATAATTGAACAAATAATAAGCTCTGCCTTATTTATTTTAAAATATTCCTCGAATCAATTTTTTAGTATATAAAATCTATCGTCTGTTTCATATGATACAAATTCAGTGAGAAAAACATTTTTTTTGGCTTTCAAGTGTATACGTCATAACAATGTTTGGTAGTCGTTAATTGATCGCTGTTTTGAATCCGCACATTTATAAATTCGAGAAAAAAAATTATATATAAATAATAATAGTTTTTCCGAAGTACTTTTTGATAAACGTTATTAAATCACAGTAAAGAGATCATTTTATATGAAAAAATATTCTTTGATGAAAAATTTAAGTGTTATTATGTGAGAGTATATATAAATTTTCAGTGTATAAAATTTATGATAAATATTTTTTTTGTATCTTGAATCAAAACACGAAAGCTGTTATACAGAACCTGTCATAATCGAGACAAGTCTTCAACACACATTACCAAACTTTGTCGATCAAAAACAACCGACAGATCATAAACAAAAAGACATCATCAAAATTAACGAACTTCCTGATACATCATTAACAACTTCCCGAAAAACAAACACCTACATCTTAAATAAAAAGAAAAAAAAAACCACCCGATGATTCGTCGATATGTCGTAACGCGACATGTGAGAATTTTCCGACACTTTTCACATCAAAGCGAAAAACGAAAATCAAAAAAGCCGTCCCACGCCGTGAAAAACCGTGATTCACAGATCCGCGATGACGTCCTAAGATCTGCGACGAATTAATCAGTGAGTATAGCAAATTTATATATGAAATAAAATGTATAAATTAAAATAAATCGGGAAAACTATTTCGGTGCAAAAGTCGGCGGGCCCCGCCCCGCTTTTGCGGAAAAGCGGAAAATCCTCATCCCGATATCGGAAAATTATACGCCGTTTCATATTCTATTTTCGTACGACACACCCTCTAATTATATATTGTATCGTATATATTATATTACCTGCAGTGGTACAGAATGATTCGAAAATTGATGAATTGATTTATTGAAAGTTTCATAGATTTTAGTGTAAGTGGGTTTTTAATTTTTTTTTAAACTAGATCATGATTTTTTTGATAATTTTCAAATTTTTCTTATAGTATTTGATTTGAAATAAGAACATGAAAGAATATATAATAGTAAACATTAAATTATTTAAAAAAAAATTCTAGTGCTTAACAATTTAATTTAATTTTTAAATATTTATGAATTTAATTCATTGGTATTTCAGAATGACAAATATATTAGGAAGGCCATTATCAGTAAATTTTTTATATTTACCGGTAATAATTTTTTTGTTTCGAATATTTTTGAAAAATATTGTAGTTTTTTTTATCGGAAAGTATTTTGGTCATTTTTTTTTTTGTTTTTCGTTATTTATTTAAATTTGTCCCGTTTTTTTTTTTCAAAATTAAATTTGTTGATAAACTGGTAATTAGTAAAAAAAATACCGGTAAATAGAAATTAAAATAAATTTGGCCTTTCTAATACATATTACATAAATATTTTTTCAATAAACTATCAAAAGAATATTAATTTACCCTTTTTCCTAATTGGTCAATGCATTTAATAAACCAATTAGAAAAATGGGTCATTTTTACCATCCATCATACAAATGAATATATAATTGAAAAAAACCATATAATTGCACAACAATCACATTAATTAAACAAACCACATCCGCCACACACTATACACCAAAAGAAAGCGAACGAAAAAAATGACATCGCAATTAGCAAAGTGCTTCGCGATTACCACCGGTTAATGGGTTAACGCAATCACATTAATTAATGCACACGACCAAAAATAACCACCCAATTAATTAGGTTAACACACACACATTTCAATAACCACCATCGAATTCGGCGCTGCAAAGTCTACCGAGAACCGTGAGTCATCGTCGTTTTATTTTCAGCGTCGTTGTCGCATGCGAATTTCAGCCGAGGAGATTTACGGTGGTTTTTCTCGGCCGTCGGAAAAAAGAAGGGTTTTCCTTCTGCTTTGGTGGTCTGCTTTCCCGAAATAGTGCGATGGCTTTGTGGTAAATTGCTTCGGATGCTTTCGTGCAGGGCGAAAGATGTCTGCTCGGATTCGTGGAAGAGTGGAGAGTGTCATTTTATTGGTGGTGTGCTTCAATAAATTATGCGGTTTATGTATTAATAATTGCGCTGCTGGAATGTCTTTGGCTTGGGAAATATATGGGAGGTGTTGGTGGTGTTGATAATTTGGATGGGATCGTTGCTTTTATGTGTGGTGTGTCAAAAGTGGTAGTTGTGGGATTTTTGTTGAGATTTTATATGATGGAATTAAACTTCATTGACTAAATCTTTAAATTAAGGTAAGGTTAGGTTAGAAATGTGTTTGGATATTTTTAAAAAGTGAAATTCTAAAATATATTTGAATCGCGTTCGAGCTGGTAACAAAGGACGCATCATGAAATTCAAATTATTTTTAGAAATGATTCTATCAAATATTCTAAATTTTTATATTATTCAAAACGAGTTAATAGTATTTTTATCATCATCGTCGTTAATATCTATTTGGTAAAAAGAAACTCTTTTACGATTCAAAATCCTCAAAGCCTACATTTTTTCTCACGTATATAAGGGACGTCAGATTTATCGAAAATTTAATTTTAATCGGGTATTTTTCCTAATTGCCGGTTTGTAAATTGAATTTAGAAAAAACGCAAAAAAACGAGAAGCGAAAAAAACATAAAACCAAAATAACTTTGGAAAAAAAAAACAATAGCATTTTTTAAAGAAAACCGTAGTAATTCGTACCGTAATTTGTTTAAAGGCAAATTACTGAACTGTTATTTGGGTCATTTGGGTCTAATCCAATCCCTAATCTATATGACATAAAAAGGACTATAACAAACACAGACAAAACTTATCACATTCGTAGTAATAAAATAGAAATCCGTATTTTCACATATCATTTATTAAAAATGACCTTTTTAACGATTCAATTTTAAAAACATTAATTTTCTATCGATATATACATGTATGAAAATGGATGTTTGTATATTTGTGTTCGTTTCACTTCAACACCGTTCAACTGATCACTATGAAAATTGGCATGTATATGTATTTTTTGGTCGAGAAGGTTTTTGTATTACTAAAACCATTTTACAACTAGATTTGATGAGATCTGATTAAGATGAAAAAAAATTCAGTATGAAGAGTAGAAGATCTGTCGTTCGTTGAATTTAGTTGCCTTGGTTACACAATTCATAGAATCATATCAAGCTATTATATGTTAAGCTAGTCCGCTATATAAAATAGCGGATTTCTGTGTGTCTGTTCAATGACGCTCTCAACTTTTCATAGTGTTGATTCTAATATGGTCTCTATGCGTATAAAGTTTACGTCTATAATATGATGCTTATTACTTACTAACTAATGGCCTATATGTGCGTGTTCCTAATGGTGACAATAACAGATGAATTATTTTGATTTTATTAATTAAATATTAAATATTCAAATCGGGTATGGGCACCGACTTTAAAATAAATACATACACATTCCGATATTATTAACATTGGGCCTATTTACTAATATTATGTAATATAAAAAAACACCGCTTCCAAACCCAAACAAACGAAAACTTCCACGCTCACACCCAATCCAAAAATCGCCAATACAAAACCACTCTCGCGCACACACACCCACACACACACGAAACCCCCCATAAAGCAAAATATCAAGGAGGCCGTAAAGACAAATTAGGCCACACAACCTTCCTCGGGTCACATTTTCCGGCGGCCATTTTCACTTAGCGCCGATAATTCGGCCGCGGCCCCGCCATTCGGCTCCCGAGGATTAGATAAAAGGTACAAAAGGTCACCGCGAACGGCCACGTGCGACATTCTATGCGGCCTATGGGCGCAGCGTCGGATCCGAGCTTTCGGCCAAAGGTCAAAGTTTGACATATAAAAAGGCGCGATTTAATAATGGTCGTGATGGCGAGGAGAGTCGCCGGATTTTCGCCTCGGATCGTATCGATTTGAT
>JAOXNN020000029.1:4242613-4256831 GCA_028571205.2 Hydropsyche betteni | reverse complement strand
ACAGTTGACATTCAAACTAAAATCGATAGTTTGGGTATACCCAAACTAGTATGGGTGTAAACAAACAAAAGTGAACAATTGAACTGTTACATAAATATACTCCAGTCTATTAATGGTCTTACAATAATCCAGTCTATTATTGGTCTTATACTTGTCTGTCAAATTGGTAATCGTTTTATATGTTAATCAAAGTTAAGTTAGCTCTGTATATCAATTGTTAATCAACTCTTCAAAAATAAATTTGAACATTCATCTGCCTAAAATATAATCAGCTAACAAATCAAATTCAACAATTAACCGATTCTAGTCTAACCTAGTTTCATACAAACATCAAATCGACTGAAATATAATCAGTCAGCTGTATTTAACGAGAATCTGGATATCACCTCTTCGAAGAACCGTTAGCCAGATACATATATTAATAAATAATTTTGAATAATCTTAGTCGACCATTCCCACGAAAAGGGGGAAGGTAACCATCGGTAATTTTGGAACTATTAACAAAAACCAAGCCGATTTAAGGCTTCATTTAATGAAGGCTTACTATATTCGTATCTAGTTCTAGTTTCATGGGCTTGAAACCGAACACTTCGCGGTCAAAGTGGTTGTGGTGCGAATTGCGAAACGTCTATAGTCAAGTGTCAGTTTGACGGTCACAGATTTAATAAAAATAATAATGATCCCACAAATTCATCAAATAAACGAAGAATACCATCCCCAGTATACCTAGAAATCAAATATACAAAAATTATAAACATTGCCTATATTCGACAATCTGGATCCTTTTCGGCATAGACTCGAATAATTGTTGTATTTTTCGATAAAATCACACGCCATTCGAATAACGATCGAAACAATAAAACAAATACGAATCGATAATGCGATTGTGATGAAAGTAAACTGAAACGAAAAGCTGACGAATGTATGTCAATGTTGTCTACATGCCAAATTCGGTATGAAATTCAGTTTTTCTAAAAAGCTTCGAAATGTAAATCAGACTAATCAAATTGATCCAACCGTTAAAAGTATACACAGTATTTTGATCATATATAAATTTTAACAAAAACAAAAAAGTTTGGATAACGCTAAAATCAGATAAAATCGTACGAGAATCCAATAGGAAAAATTTCTAAAATAAATCCAGCGTCGGTTTATACAAATTTGAGACTCGTTTCGGAGAAATCGAGACATGTGGGCGGGGAAAAGGTCGTATTAAAAAAAAAACGAAACGAAACCGTTTAGGGCTATTTCGAATCTCGCCATAATGAAATATAAAAAAAAAAGTTCGCAAAATTGTCGGTGTATGCGAAAATTATCGGATCGTGTGCCAAATCCTGGCTTTCTCGAGTGAAACGCATCTAATGACGATAGTGTGAATAGAAAATGAAATTTTAGTTTTTTCATGATTGGTAATTGTTGAAAAAATGTTAAAACCGCTAATAAAGTCGGTTCGCTAATTAAAATTAAATAAAATTTACGATAGGTTTTAATCTAGACGCATGAGAGTGCCACGCAATTTTTTTTTTCAATAAAACTAAATTTTGTGCAAATTTAGACGATTTAAATATAAGAGAAAACGATTTGTGAAAAATGTTAAAGATAACCTCCCCACAACACGCACAAATAAAAATTCGCTAAAAAAACATTGTAATGCATAAATCACGTATGAAATACATTAAGAAATTTAATTTAAGCACCTATAACGCATTTTTTCCGTAAAATACAAATTAGTCATAAATAATTCACCCATCAGTGAAGGATTATAAAAAAAAACAGCTTACATGAACGGCATATATAAAAAAAAGTTGTGTTTTGGCCAGCGACCAGATGTTTGCACAAAGGACAATAGCGCATACGTCACTTACACATATATACACTTTAAGAGAATATGGGACCATAATATGGTTAAATGAACCAAATAATGCTTTATGATTAACTTTAACCATACTGCTTCGAAATTTTTCATAGACTACATTCTGCGCTCGATATCGTAGCAATGTATGTGCCAGTGTCGTATATGCATATTTGGTGACCAAACTGTACTAAAAACACTGACAACAGAAAACGCGACACGTTTTATAAGAATTTGGGACTACATTATGGATAAATAATCGAAATAATGCTTTATAATTAACTTTAACCATATTATTCAGAAATTTTTCGTCGACTATATTCTTCATTAGATATCATAGCATCGTATGTGCCAATGTCATTTGTACGTATTTGGTGACCAAAAGTTCGACTAAACTGTACTAAAAACAGACAACAGACAACAGAAAACATGATACGTTTTATAACAATTGGAAATACATTACGGATAAATAATCCAAATAATGATTTATAATTAACTTTAACCATACTGCTTCGAAATTTTTCGTAGACTACATATCGTAGCATCGTATGTGTCAATTTCATTTGTGCGTATTTGATGACCAAACTACTAAAACCACAGAAGCAGAAAACGCGCCACGGTTCAAAACAATTGGGAACTACAATACGGATACATAGTCCAAATAATGCTTTATAACTAACTTTAACCATATTGCTTCGAAATTTTTCGAAGACTACTTTCTACGCTCGATATCTTAGTATCGTATGTGCCAATGTCATATGTGCGTATTTGGTGACCAAAAGTTCGACCAAATTGTACTAAAAACACACAGCAGAAAACACGACACGTTTTAAAACAATTGGAGACTACATCACGGTTAAATAATGCTTTATAATTAACTTTAACCATACTATGATGAAATTTCTCGTAGGCTACACTCTGCGCTCGATATCGTAGCATCGTATGTGCCAATATCATTTGTGCGTGTTTGGTGACCAAATTGTGCTAAAACCACTGAAAGCAGAAAACGCGACACGTTTTATAACAATCGAGGACTACATTACGGTTAAACGGTCCAAATAATTCTTTATAACCAACTTTAACCATACAATTCCGAAATTTCTCGTAGACTACATTCTACGCTCGATACCGTAGCGTCGTATATACTACTACCGATACGAGCTACGACCATTCGCTCAAACGTCCTACGACCTAAAACCCCATCTACGACGAAACGAGGAGATCCATATATGTACAATATATAATATCGACCCACGAGCCGCGCTTTGGGATGCACTGGGTTAAGGTTAAGCCGGCGGACCGGTTCAACGGCCGCCGCAGTCCGGCCCTGCTCACCTTCTTCGGCCCGTTCTGGACGATGGCGTCGTACTCGAGACCCTCCACGGACATGGTGCCTGTTGAGCTGGCGCCCGAACCTTCAAAGGACGAATATAAAATGGACGACGGGACGACGAGAGCGACACGTCCGCACTGCAACGAAGCCGCACCGGGAATGTGCCGGTTCGTGCGATTCGGATGCAACGTTGCCGCTACGGTGACGTACGATATATTATATTGCAAACTATTTGCGTCTTTATAAAAGAGTGTTTTAAGGTGTATATTGGCGTTTTATTTGTATATTTTTGTTTATTTTTTAATGTTTTTGAATTTGTGCTTTAGTGTTTGGTTTTATAAGGATGGTTTTGGTGTGTTGTAGGCTGAAAAGGGCGTCAATGTGGTGGAGAGTTGATGAGATGTTAAGGTGGTGCTACACTGGATTATTATGCACTTTTATTTAGATGTTTGAATAATGAAGAAATATTGATTGTTTTTTTAGTTTTTTTTTAAATATTTGTTTGAATTATGGTGTTTTTGGTGTATAATAGATTAAATAGAATGTCATTTTGGTTAAGAATCGATGAAATATTAAGGTGATGCTACACTGGATTATTATGCACTTTTATTTAAATGTTTGAATGATGAAAAAATATTGATTGATTTTGAGTTTTTTAATATTTGTTTGAATTATGGTGTTTTTGGTGTTATGAGTTAAAGAGAACGTTTTTGTGTTTAAGAGTTGATGGATACTATACTGGGTTATTGTACATTTTTATTTTGATAATTGTTTGTATTCTTAACCGGATTTCAAAACCAAAAATTCTTTAGAAACCTTAAAACGTTTCTCGGACCAATCGGCATCGATCGATAATCCAATACAAAAATCCAATCAGATTTCAAGTCTGAAAATTCTTTACAAACCTTAAAACATATCGATATGTTTTATTTGTTACCGAATAAAAATATTTTCTCATATTTTTACTGTTATATCTTTGTTGTAATTCGTAAAGTTTTAGTAACATTTATTGTTTAAATGTTAAAAAAATAAAGTCGATGGTTAAGCATTTTTTGACCCAATTGGATTTTATTAATTGTTGATGTTAAGTAGCAAGCGATGTTGTGAGAACGTGAAAATGATCATCCATACTAAATCTATGACAATTTTATAAGTTATGGACTTAAAAATCTCCAAATATTTATTCAATTGTCTTGAAACCACCGAGCATATCAACTATCAAATCTAATTGGACTGTATGTGAAGTGTGCGTACTTGTCCGGTCACACATTTTCAGATATTAAAGAAATATTGATTGATATCAAATTTTAATGTAATTGATTTAACAATATGCAATAAATATTAGACTATTATTTTTTGTATTTTATTCAGTTTCCATTAATTTTGAAAATTAACAATTTGACACAACATTGTCGAATACATGTAATTATTGTGACGAAATGTCAAAACTATTTTCTGAATTTTTGACCACTTATATTTCACGTACTATAGTCAAATAAAGCATAACAATTATGACCAGCTTTCGAAAAATGCGCCATTGAGAGTGTAAATGTTATTATTATATTTTTGAATTTTTATATTTTCAATTAAACGATTATTGTTTTTTCGCGAAATAAAGGTTAAATAATTCTAACCTATTTTATTTATTGTGCCAGTAAAAATATATTTATGTTAGAAAATACGTTTGTATATTTTTTTTATAAATTATTACTTTCCCTGGAAATAAGCGGTATTTTTGAAATACTATGCATATGCAATCAAAATTAGAAAGTATTTTTTTCTGTTTTATTCATGTAAGTCAATGTTCGTTAATTAATTTCAGCTTTGTATTGCCGAATTAATTATCTGCTTCGAAAACCATGTGGAATATGGAAATATGACTAGAAAGTTTGGCAATACATTCGTTTGAACAATTATTGTGGTGCCAGTATAGAAAATTTGCAAGAAAAAAATCGTCAAATAATATATTAACCATAATAAAAATGTGCAAATAAAATCCAGGAATGTGTTTATAAATCTATTTTTGATTTTTGTATTTATTCACATAGAATATTATTTTGATATTTGTTTTTTTTTCTTCTTGTTTATCGCCGTTATGTTGGTAGTTCGACTGTCATACGAAAGTTTAGTGAATGAATTAATTTTAGTGAGTTTATGTTATTTCTATATAAATGATTCATTTAGTTTATTACAACTACTTCATAAATAACACAATAATTAATATCATTATGAATGTAGACGAAAAATTTTAATTTTAATCACCTTGCATTTTAGGTTATATTTCATTATATATTTTATTCGGCTAAAATAAAAGTCTACTTATATTAGTTTGTCTTGTAACTATATCTTACTCAAAATTCATCTTTATTACGTTTGAAATTTAAAATCGATCACACATTAAATAATATTCAACAAATATTGATATGAGTGTTTTTACGATGGGAGAAAAACAATTTTCACACATATTCGATATAAGTATGCCGTTGCTTTTCATTTGAAGTATAAAATGTGTGTATATTCAAAGCGTTCTAAGAATTCATTCAGATACATCTACATAATTCTCATAATTATGTAAAATTTGCATTTATTTTTATAATTTAGGGAGGAAAGAGCAAGAAAGTTAAATTTAAGTTCAAAGCTTAAATATGATTCGAAAGAGGTTGAATTTAGAGTGAAAGAGCTGTATGATTTTTTTCTTTGAATTATTAAGAATTTATTTTGATTATCATCGAATAATTTAGAAATCATAATTATCATTTCCAGAAATAATGTCCCACCTGACCGAACATGGATTCGAGCTGATTAAGCAAGGAGCCGAAGCAAAGCTATATGCCGGAACTTATCTTGGCAAACCCACCGTCATCAAAGAGCGATTTTCAAAATCGTACCGTCACCCGCTTTTAGACGCATCCCTTACAAAAGAACGGACCAAATCCGAAGCCAAAGCCATATTAAAATGTTTACTTTGCAGCATCAGAACCCCCACGATATATTTAGTCGATTACGAAAAAGGCCGCATATACATGGAGCATGTCCAGAACAGCGTCACGGTAAAAGAATATATCGTACGACTGAACGACAAAATAGACGCCGACGCCGAAAAGGAATCGTGCTTTTCACTATTGGACAAATTGACGGACAAGATCGGGAAAGTCCTCGCTAATATGCACCGAAATAATATCGTACACGGGGATTTGACTACGTCGAACATGTTGCTGGCTCCAGCTGAGGGGTCGGACGCGAATGGTGATTTCAGTCATGACGACGGGGAGATTGTTATGCTGGACTTCGGCTTGTCTCATATCGACGGGAGTGCCGAAGGGAAGGGCGTAGATCTTTATGTTTTGGAAAGGGCGTTGACTAGCACTCACAGTGCGCTGTCGAATTTGTTCGAGAAAGTTTTGTTCACGTACAAAAGCATAAATAAAGGTCAGTCGAAGGAAGTGTTGGGTAAATTGGAAGAAATTAGGTTGAGAGGTAGAAAGCGGACTATGGTCGGATGATTTTTTTTATTAAATTGTTGAATATGAATATGTTTGTTTTATTTTCCATGAGTACAGCTTTTACATTTGAAATTCGACCTTTCTCGAATCAAATTAAACTTTTATCAAACTTTTTATAAATAAAAATCAACTATTACAAATATGCTTTGTATATTCTTCAATTTTTTTTATGATTTTATGAAAATTATACTTATAAGAATATATATTGTATTTAATTGATAAATATGACAACGATCTTAATAATATTGCACTTTCCTATGATTGGATTTGATATATAAAAGGTAGAATTTGATTTGTATAAGGTTGTATTAAACTGTTTAATTTTTCTTCCATTTTATTTAAATGAAGTATATTTATAAAAATATTTCAAGTACTATAAAAATACTGTTAAAAATAAAGTAACTTTATCTGTTTTTTTAGTGCATTTGTATAAGAATCTTTTTATAAATTTTTTCAAGTATAAATTTATTCAGTATTGAACTTATAACAAATATTAAAAATATTTATTGATGGCATTATTATAATTTTTTGGCGCGAATAAATAAATAAGTATAAATATTAGAGGCATTTATTATTTTTTTCATTTATCGTGAAATTCAAAATATGACCAAACGACGATAAAACGCACAACACGACAGTAGAACACTCTGATCCTCGTGTGTTCTAGTGTCGTATGTTTTACTATCGGTGTGATCTATTCACGTTTGAGAAAACGTCTAGGAACCGATCCGAAATATTTTTTTGAAAGAATTTTTTTTTAATAAATTATTCTGAAATTTTAAGACGCTTAAAAAATGTAGTGCTAAGACCAAATATGTCAAACTGACGTTAACTAAAGCGGTTTCGTTAAAGTGCTGTCAGTAAATATTAGCTTTGTTTATTTAGAATTATTCCATACGTAAATAACATTGGCATATTTTTCAATCGTAGAGAAATTCAATAATCCAAAATGAACGTTCCAAAGAAGAAAATGATATCCTTCGGCAAGATTGGCTTCATAAAAATTTCATCAATCAATCAATGCGACAAATCGAGCACTTCAAATGCTGACAAAGGCGGTTTCGGTACCTTCGGCAAATCCCAAGAAATAATCAATGAAGACGACGATTTAGAAACGCAGCAGATGAAAGCTGCAGTCGGAATACAAGAATTTGGCAAAAAAGCCAAAGTATTCAACGTAGAACAGATGATGGAAGAAGTGAAGAAAACTGCTCGAACCATTGCCCCAATGAAAGAACCATCCGATGAAAAATCTAATCAGGACGACGATGACGATGAAGACGACGATCTAATCGGTCCACCCATTCCAGACAACGTTCAAATTACAAACAAGTCAAAACAAGATTCAAAAGAAGACGACGACAGTTACGACGAACTCAGCGATTCAGATGACGAACAAAACCCTCAACTCACCGACAAAATACCGTGCAGTCACGAGGTTCAAATGAAACACGGCACCAAACCCGTCATTTCGATAGCCGCCGATCCGTCGGGTGCAAGATTGTCTACGGGCTCCGTCGATTACGAGGTTTGCTTTTGGGATTTCGCCGGTATGGACACATCGATGAGGTCCTTCCGCACGCTCCGACCCTGCGAAAACCACCCGATAAAATGCCTGCAATACTCGGCCACCGGCGACACGATCTTGGTGATAAGCGGATCGGCACAAGCCAAAGTTCTGGACCGCGACGGCTTCGAAGTGATCGAATGCATCAAAGGCGACCAATACATTTCGGACATGGCCAAAACTAAAGGGCACACCGCCTCGCTCAACTCAGGCTGTTGGCATCCCAACATCCGCGAAGAATTCATGACATCGTCGCAAGACGGAACGCTGAGACTGTGGGACGTGGAAAAACCCAAACAGCACAAAGCCATTATTAAGCCCAGAGCTCAGGGCGGCATCAAAACTATGCCGATCGCTTGTGCTTATTCCCGCGACGGGAACGTCGTGGCGTGCGGATGCTACGATGGATCGATACAAATGTGGGATCATCGCAAAAACTATGTAAACACTAGTGTGCTGTTGAGAGACGCTCATCAAAAACAATCGGAGATATCGTCTCTCGTTTATTCTTATCACGGAAACCACATAGCAACTCGCGGATGCGACGACATGTTAAAATTGTGGGATTTGCGAGCGTTCAAAAAACCGATTCACAAAGCTGACGGTCTATTTTCACGATACGACACCACGGATTGTATGTTCAGTCCAGACGATTCACTGGTAATTACTGGGGAATCGTTAAGGAAGAACCAAACGACTGGAAGATTATTATTCTACGATAGCACATCTTTTAGTCTCGTGAATGAAATAAACGTAGCCGAATCCCATATTATCAAAACGCTATGGCATCCCAAGTTGAATCAAATATTCGTAGGATGTGGAGACGGTACTGTGAAATGCTATTACGATAACAAAAACAGTTTTAGAGGAGCCAGATTATGTGTGGTCAAAACTCACAGAAAACGTAATACTGTGGAAATGCTGAGCAATACGCAAGTCATAACGCCTCACGCGTTGCCGCTTTTCCAACAGGACAGAGTCAAAACGGTTAAAAAACGCATGGAGAAGGACAGGTTGGATCCGATCAAATCGAAAAGGCCCGATTTACCGATCACGTCTGGTCAAGGTGGTCGTGTGGCTTCGTCGGGCGGAACCTTAAGTTCGTATGTCATAAGAAATTTGGGTCTCAGCAAACGAGTCAACGATGAGCAAGATCCGCGCGAGGCTATTTTGAAATACGCCAAAGAAGCCGAAGAAAATCCCTTTTGGATATCGCCAGCCTATGCCAAAACTCAGCCTAAGCCCATATTTCAAATTGACGATGATCAAAAAAATGCTGAAAATGATGGACCGTCTTCTTCTAAAAAGATGAAAATGTAATTGTCAATATGTAAATATATTAACAGTAATGGCTTCCTATGATTTTTGTGCTTCATTTTATTTTAATATGTGATATGTCTTGTATAGTATAATAAATAATATTACAAATTAAGTTGTTTTTCACAATATTTTAAAATATATTTCAAAATCCAAATTATACAGAGAAAACAATATTGATTTTAATTAACATTAACTTATTAAAGTAAAAATATTGATCGTAAAATTGAGGTCAATAACATGCACAATTGATATTTTTTTAAATAAACAATTGAAACAATATAAAATTCATAAAACGTATATTTATAACATTATATTATACATTGACCTTTTTTTTATCACAATGAAATTAATTAAAACATTTTTCACATACATACATATTTACATTCTTTGGATCATTCATATAACTAATACAAATCGACAACGTTTTCGATGAAATTTTGAAACTGTGATATATCAGTAAAAAATGAATATGACTTATTGCATGCTACCGTGGGGTCCTCTTCACTGGTTGAAGAAACTCCACGTAGATACCAACGATCCACATTTTTTTCTTTGATATTGAAAAACAATCCATCTCCCTTCCCGTTTCTGCACATGTCGGTATCTGAAAATTAATTATGCTCCGATTACTCACATCGATTTTTCACATTACTACACATCGAATACTTTTTCTAGTATTTCCCAAATCGAATGGGACGGTCGTATTTCAAAGGGAAATTTTTTCTGTTCGAATTCGATACGCTGGTGTAAACATGAAGTTAAAATGGGTGCTAATACAACGCACGGACACCAAAGTATCGCTCAAAAACCAACGGTTTGTAATTTAAAATAAGTGTCGCAATCGCTCGATAGATGGACTGTCAAAATGACACTCGCAATCGCGTATATATCTCGGTGGTTACGATATTTGAAATTGGAATCACTTTTTTAATTTGCTCTATTTACCTTATAGATCTGTCGTTGAGAATGGTCTCAAAGGGATTTCAGTCATAATATTTGTATATTTTATACGCGAGTTACGATCTTTCATCAATGAGATTGTCACGTGATTTTGATTATTGAAAATACTACTAAAACTCAATTTATTCATTTGCAAGCTGTTATAATACAGACAGGCAGGAAAAAGGTCTGTCTGTCACGATAACGCTCGCGATTTTTTATTTTTTTTTTATTTTTCCGCGACTTAAATGAACGACCTAAACGATACTGATGACGACAATAGTGATGATGATGATGATGATGATAATGATGATGATGATGATGATGGTGATGATGATTTTTTCTTTCCTTTTTTCAAATGAACGACCCGAACCGCGACTTTTGATGATGATGATGATGATGATTATTTTTTATTTTCCTTTTTTCAAATGAACGAGTCAACCGCGACTTTTGATGATGATGATGATGATTTTTTTTTTCACATCCGATGCTATTAACATCGGGCCTATATACTAGTATATAATAGTTTTCTATTATAAATACGGATGAAATTTCATAACGGAAGCAACACTTTCAAAATTTTAAACGTCGGAATTGACAGATTTTTTTTTAAATTCTCATACATTAAATTCACTCACTATTCGCCCAAAAAGCGCAGATCTTGTCGGCAGTAATTAAGCGCCTCAGCCATTGTGAGGCTTTATTACGGCAAGTTTCAAAATCAACAACGGTCATGGCATATGTGGACAATGTTGCTGGATATTTGTCATTCATGCGCGCTGTGGTGAAACCCCATCCAACAGTCTGAAAAAATATACTCGTAATACCTTCAGGAAAAGTTAGCCAAAATTTTATGCAAAGTAAGTGATATCACATTTCCCGTAGTTCCGGGTAAGTTGTCGAACTCTTCCGAATTGAAGTTGTAACATATTGGACGAATGTAGTCTGAAAACTCGATGGTTTTAGTCAACACCAACAGTGCTATGTCATATTTGAAGTCCAGCTCGTATCCTTTGTATTTTTCAGGAATGTGAATTTTTGATACCTGTAAAATTTATGAGCATTTTTGGTATTTGAAAAAATTATTTTGAATATGAACTTAATCATTACCGTTGAATATGTGATGTGAGGTTGTTCATTTTCTTCTGAAGGATTCCATCGCCTGTGGAATTTCCCAGTTGCAACAAAAAAGTTACTTACGACCACAGTTCCAAACGAAAGTAAGAAACAATGAGCCGCTATAAAACGCGTTGAAAAATATTATTTTTTTTTATAATACTTATAAAAATAAATAAATAGGAAAATTAACTGACCACTGATAACGACTCTATTCGTTAAAATTGTTCCGCCACAATTGTATCTGAACTGAGTGCCTCTTTTTTTGTAAATTCCTACTGTCCATGGTGTACCAGGGGAACCATCACTTGGATATCTACCGCAATCTAAAAAAATCGTTTTAAAAATTATTTTAGGTTGTAGTTTAATTAAAATGAAAATAAATATCTTACCAACACACCGCACTTTCCTCGTCCATTTTCCACCATCGCAATACACGTTAGTATCATCACTCACCACATAATTATCGTCACACAAGTAATATAGAAAAGTGAAAGGTTCGACCACGGTACCGGGATTCAACAATTTTCCATTGACCAAATATTTTCCATGCTCTGGATATTCAGGAGTCACGCAACGTACCATGCTCCTGGAATAACTTTATTTTTAATTTAAATTTTTCATGTTTTTGTATGAAATTTAATAGAAATAAAAAACTTTTGTGGTTTATTTTTAAATATACAAAATATGTTTGAAACAAACTCACTCGTCTTCAGGAGAAAATCTACATTCTACTGTGACATTCCAGTACCCACTGAGGCAATGAGCCTTATTATCTGGTTCTGGAATAAAATCTTCGTCACATGTGTATGTAAGTACTGTATGTTCAGGAACGATTGCTCCTGGTTTCAGTTTTGCTTCACTCATGGTATAGTTTCCATTATTAGGATAGGCTGGTAGAGCGCATCCATCGCTAAAACAAATAAGATGAAATTAACTTATATATAAAAAGATAAAATTTCGACATACATATACTTACGAATAAACTTTGATGATTTTCCGTAAAAAGTCAGCATTACTAGATACATTTGTAAAAACAGTATAAGAATTACTGATGCAAGTAGAATGAGTTTTATCCCACGAAGCAACACTCACTATACCCTTCAAGTACCATCTTACAATTTCGTCATCGGTTTTGTTAAACAATATTCCTCCACCACTGTCACCATTGCATGGTGTAGGACCTGAATGTAATATTATATATTATATTTTATTGAAATTAGTATGTTACCTATTGAGTATCAATAAACGAGTGTTTTTAAAGTTTATTTAAAAAAATTTAATTTTAGAAAATATTCTTTAATAATATGTAAGATTTGAATAGTATGTAAAACAAAGTATAAGCGTAATAAAGTAATATACCGGAAGCTATACATTGACTTACATTTTCGAACTACCCAATACCAAAAATATCATTTTCTCTTGATTTTAACCTGCAAACTATCTCAAAACCTATCTCTAAACCCATCATCCAAAATTACCTCCAAACTTAAACTATAATACTACAATTACTGCAAAATTCATATTACTCCATAAAAACATCTCGAAACTCATTTTTATACCCAAAATCATATTTACACTTAAATAATTTTAAAACCTGTAATATTATACCACCATTAAACTCATTATAATACTCAAAAAATCATAATTCCTCAATACTCCCTAAATCATTTAAAATCCATCCCCACTCCGCTCCTACTCAAATAGAGCTACAAAAATATGTCTAACAGTTTGATTTTCACCTTTTGGAGTATTATCAGTGGTGTAGTGCTAAATAAAAATTGGTGGAGTGATATACATCTCTCAGATAAAAGAAAAAAATTGTGCAAAAAATCATAATATTTTCTACTAAACTGCAACAAAAAAGCTAATAAAACTGACGAGGGTTGACGAGGGTTTCAAGTTCGAAATTTCGGCTGTCGTTCCTAAATACATGATGTTTATGTTTCTTTTCTCCAATTTCCGAATCTTTTGTGAAAATAAGTGTCAAATTCGAGCATAATCAATGAATGAGGGGCATGTGTTTCACACTTGACCGTTTCCTTCTCTGCTCGGTCGATTTGTGTGGTATCCATTTGTTCATTTTTTTTTTTACCTTTCCTATTACATCCAGATGTCTTGAAACACTTATTTTGAAGCTTAGCGGTCTAATAATAAATTCCGAACAGTTTTTTGAAATATGAAATTTTTATACTGGAGCGGTGCTCCACATCGAAATAAAGTGGTGGAGCAGCGCTCCAGTGTGCTAGTGCCCCACTACACCACTGAGCATTATCACAGACACAAAGACAGACGGAAGTCGACTATTAATGTAGAGATAAAAAATAATGGAGTATTTTATCAACTGTAGGGGAAGGGGAGGCAAGACGGGGAGGCGAAGTAAGACGGGGACCCACTATTTCTCAGGAACTAAAAAAGTTCTAATAAAACTACTAACGCCATTTTGTAGTTTTATCTCGAAGCTTTCCAGTGTGGTGACACCCAGAACCTGAGCGGAGCAAATGACGTTAATTTGAATAAAAAACTGTTTTTTCATTATTTGATGTTATTTTCGTAATGTGTTTCGACCGTGACTGTTAGAAATACAT